>JABASP010002671.1:0-18533 GCA_019776565.1 Sminthurinus signatus | reverse complement strand
AACAATCAATAATGCATAAAGTAGAAAAGGAGATACACTAGGAAAAATAAACTCAAAACTCTACACTCTACACTTACTGCAAACAATGTCGACATACGTCGCCAGATCACAATCCAAATCCGGGGACGGAAAACTCATGTCCTTTGATAGCAACTCTTCCACTTCTGGTGGCCACTCTTGAATCAATGTGTCTATGTCAGGAAAAGGCCTGTTAATAAAAAAAGAGACATGAGACATAACCAACATTAGAATTTAGAATTTAAAATGTGTCCACTGTCCATTATCCATTATCATCACATCAGAAATCAGAATAAATTATCCCCTACAAAATCCTCAAACCTCAAACCCTTTTAAAATTACACGACTTTGTATTTTATCACAACAATCAATTTTCCTCATGTCTCACGTGGCAATGCCCTACTGTCACCTTCTCTTTTCTTTTTTTCCTTGTGACTTCTGGAGTGTGGAGACTGAAGATCTTTTGTTTAATTTTAGACCATGGCATCAGGAATAATTACGTATCACACATCATATTTAATATTCATCTATGTAGATTGTAGATATTTTTTTAACAATTTCCTCAGCTTGGAATTTATTATAATTTGCATTTTGCAGACGGATCAAATCGTGCAATCGTAAGTGTGCCAACGAAAAAATGGAACCATGTGGAATTTTGCAATCCCTTTTTTGCCATATCCATTATCCAATATCCAATATCCATACAATGATATAATATGTAAAAGATAGTGCATGAATTCTCAATTCTCAATAGATTCTATAGTCGAGCTGACAGAAGGATGATTTAAGAGTTTATACTCCAGGGTAGATTTTTTTTACACATGAATATATTTATTCTATTTATTCGATGCAATTTGATTTTTAGAATGAATTATCCTTTATCCTCCTCATTATCATTTTTTTGTATGTATTGGAATTCTATTGCATCTGTATTCTGTATATTTTTTATTTTCCTCTATATTCTATAATATGTTTGATTTTATTTATCTAAATTCCTAGAAGCTTGTAAATTGTACAAAGCTCAAAAATGGTATAATGTATTTTGTAATCATGAACTCTTCTGATTTTTTAGTTTTGATCATTAATCATTAATAGTTTCGTAAGCTATAAATAAGGAGGTTATGCTAAAATTCTAACTTCTAAAGATGTTTTGTGTACACACCCACCAGAAAAGGCTCAACTAAAGTGAAATTTCTCAATCTAAGCAGATAGTTGTTGAGCATTGAGCAGTTTTGTCAAACTCTACTCTACACCAAATTAAATACGAGTAAAGTTTTGGCTTTGCTGGACGATGTAGTATGTAAAATCTAGTAAATCTAGTATATCAACGATGAATTGTGATGATGATAAGGAAAATAGATTTCACCCATTCAAATCAGCAGTATCTAAAATGGCGATGACCTATTCTTAGTTCTTAATCATATGTAAATACTAAATACAGATATATTCATGGTGCACGTATCACATATCACAAGTCACAAGTCATAATAAAATAAAATATAATATGTATAATAATTGTACAAGGTTCTAAAAAAATAAATGCCATACGTATCTATTTATAAATTATAAACGTAAATTACATGCTAAACATACTTGTTGTCAAACATCCACCATCATTTTTTATACTAATTATCAGTAATCAGTATTGTCATGTGATTATATGCAATATAATCCCAATGCTAAGTATTAAGTATCCTATATTATTAAATTGGTAGAAGAGTCCTCAAACTTGTGTAGATGCAGATAATATACGTATATTTAATATTTAATCTAACTCCTTATTTATTATGTACAAGTAGGTGTAAAAAAGCAGCCACTACAAGCTACATATTTATTTTTTGGGTTCCATAGGTCAAGTCAAAGTCTGTTGACAACAACAGAGAACAGAGAATATGTAAGATGGTTTTGGATTTAGATTTAGCTCTAGATTTAGCACAGCAGCACAAAGCATAACACACTACTGTAGTAAAAAGTAAATTGTACAAGGCACAAGGCACAAGTTACAAATTACAACAGATCAAGATGAAGTGATACATGCACAATGTACATTGTACATCTGAATGCGAAGCCATCAGAATGACAGAACTTAGAGCTTAAGCTTTAAGCTGGATCATAATTCCTGATTCGTAATTCGCCCGAGATTTAAAATACGACAAACGACAAAGAATTCTGCATTCTGCAGTTGATGCATATACTTGATACTGTAAACTGTCAACTGTATAGTGTATATTTACTGTAGTTACACACTACACTCTACACACGCGGATGTAAAATATGCTCATCACTGGTGCTAACTCCAATAGAATATGCGAGTGTCACCATAATATGTAATATGTATGATTTACTCAAGTAGTATACTCAATACTCAAGATATCTAATCAGTTTCAAAGTGAGTGAAAAATTAGAGTGGTTCATGTTTGAGCTTTCTTCAAGAAGCAAGTTGTACATTTTTATACTACGCTCAATCTAAATAAAAATACTGAAAATTTCATTCTCGCTTCTTCAGGTCGAAAGTCGCGAGGGCATCAAAGGGTACAAAATTTAGAAAACACGTATACGAGAGCTCCAGAAAAATGACAAGTTTAGTGAAGTTTTAAAAAGTGAACCAGTCTAACATGTATAACATAACATAGGCTCTTTACCTACACGACTGAAAGTTGGAAATAAATCATAGGCAAAGATTGAACTCTGTTTGTGATATCTATAAATATTAGCATTCTGAAGAGAGTCGCGTATGAGTTTACATGGTAATCTTAAGTATTTATTTGATAACATAAAGCATAAAGTATAAAGTTGCCATGTATTATCCACTGTTGCTTCATGCTGATTTCTGCCACACTATTTTGTTCTGTTACTACTACGAATATATTTTGAGTTTTGAGGAAGCGTTTGGATTTTGGATTAAAAAAAGTCAAGCTTTCAACTTTCAATATTTGTCATGTTATTCATCATCCTACATAATATTTATGCAAAAGATAAAAATGTGTATGTGGGACATAAAAATATCAAACATTATGTACAATTTACAATGCACAGTTTACAGTGTACAGGCTTTTTTTGTGATGTGCAATACATCAGTCTGAACTCTGAATCTCTTATGGAAAAATGACATTCCGAATTTCCTGTTAGTAAAAAAACTATATCCATTTGTTTATCCGTGAGTTCTGAGTTCTGAGTAGTGAATAATGATGAATTATACAGGAGGATCGTACTTTGTTTAATGTAAATTACATTGTTTCTGTTTACTGTTTACCATTACATATTAAACTGGATTGGATTGGGGAACATGGAAACAGTGGCAGTAAACAGTAAAGACTCCTTGTTTGTATATTCAGCATTCAGCATTTAACATTTAACATTCAAACAGGGAACAAGATACAAGATAAATTTGAGCTTGAAATAGAAAACTAAATATTTGTATGCAGAATAAATAATAAATGTATCTAATAGCGGAAGCTACAAAAGTACCTAAGTACCGAGTACAACTTTTATCCAAATTTAGTATAGAGACAGAGAGAGGAAAAACTTACTTGCTGTAGTGAACGGAAGGTGATGGTTTGGATCTGTGTAAATCACTAATGTCATTGATCCAGTTTTCAATAATTTTTGTATTATTTGCAACATTAGTCACTTTTTTGACGACGACTGCCTTTGCACTACTCTGCTTTGCCAGTGCTCTCAATCTTAGATCCAGAACGGAGGGGTCACTCTGAAATGCTGAAGGCTCATCAAGAACTTTGATTCCCAAAGAATCATTTTTTATCTCGGGATGAATTACCTGAAAAACAATGCAAAAAAAGCATCATCATTTTTAGCTACACATTTAACGAAAACATTTACAACGAATTTCCTAGTTGTGTACACTTCTTGTGCCTTTTATTATTTATTACAGAGCGTGCGTAAGAGCAATAACTATTTCTGTTTGTAATAATTAGTAATTTGTAGACACTGTATTAAAATCTCATTTACTCTCTCTCTCTTTAATTTAAAGGACAGTTGTTGATAGTGAACTTTTAATTGAACTCGTCTCTGGAGTTCTCTGGAGTTTGTTGTATTTACATCCGATTAGTTTGAAATGGAAATTAATCAAAACATGCTAGCCATTTACATGAGTAGAGAGTGTAGAGTGTAGAGTTTTGAATTATGAGCTTTGAGCTGTAGAAGGACAGTGTTTGTAGTTTGTACAAATACTGATATGCACGTCAACCTTGTGTTTAATCCTCAATGGTAAATAAATAGCAAAGTTTATGTTTGTCTGGTTTAAAGTTATTTATTTTATAATTGAAATAAACTTGGGTTATTGAACTGAATGTACATTATGATGAGCTGCGTTACTTGTTACTTGTTACATGATATATCATATCATATCATATCATAGGGACGAAATACGACAGAATAGACATACTTCCAGTGTAAAGTTGTAAGATATAAAATGTGTTTGGAAAATGTCATTTCCTGAAGTTCTGCATTTATCATTTATTTTATCTATTTTGTATTTTTATACTATAATATAATATAATATTATTTTTTGAAAATGAGCTATCGATCCTCGTTTCTATTTCATATCATTACCATAAGAGGAGTATTATAAAAAATGTACGTGGGATTAAAAAGTAGCTGCGCAACTACAAAATAAATTATATGGTGTAAACAGTAAACAATATGCACTATGCACTATGCAATGCATCCTACTTTTCTACGTTCTACGGTAAAAAATGGAAAAAAACTAGGTGTTTTGCAAAAATGCTAATTTCACCTCCTCTTGATAAGAACAGGGAAAAAAGAGGATAGCAGTAAAAGAAAAGCTACTGTACACTTTACATTGTGCAGAATACAGTGAGTGGGAAAACTTTGCATTGAGATAGCAGAATTATTAGTCATATTCTGAAAGAAAGTTGAAAATAGTATAATAACATATTCAATGATTTTCCCCTGTTTTTTCTTTTTTCCTTTCATTGTGGTATTCATATGGTTGTTTGATGTCGACATTCATTATTCAGTATGCATGATAGGATTTTGAAAAGATGGACAAAAACAATGTCAGAGGTATGGAAATATGTTGTCTGTTGTTATGCATTGTTTATTGTGTTTTATTAAGCCTGCACATTGCATACTTTTATATTATGAGGCGACTGAATTTAGAATTTTGGAATAAAACATAAAAAGATGTTAACACAGTCATTTTTGTATGCGGCTTCTTCTTTCTACTTTCTAGTTTCTAGTGTGAGAGGAACTATTACCAAGGTAGAGAGAAAATGGATTAAGTATGCATAATGGAGATAGAGTTATCTAGTGTGGAGTATGGACCATGTCAAAATATGTCATGTACTTTCATGGGTTTGTATTTTGTATTATTTTTACCTTGATAAATCCATCAATATCACCAACGCTGGGATAATATTCGGGAATGAAGGGCTTCAGCTTCACATCTATTTGAGAGTTTGCAGGAGAGGGAACGTACCTTAAACAAATAAAACCAATCAAAATATTAAACCTCATGTATTATATAAATACAGAATACGGAAGACATAACTATTAACTATATACACATGCCATTTGTCACATGAAACACTGAACTTTGGGTTGGCTTGGCTCGGCTTGTGATTCACCATTTGTCATTCACAATTTATGTACATAATAATACATGTAGCATGTAGTATGTAGTATGTACTATCTAAATAGTATGTAATATTTCAGTATGATGTTCCATGTTATATTACGTTATGCATAATGGATAGGAAGAAAAGGTGATAAAACCCGGTTGACAAAACTTGAGTCCCTTTGGATATGTAAACATGTTGATGCTTTTAGCTTTTACTTTTCTCTAGCTTCTTCTGCTCTTTTGTTTTTCACAATCCCGTCAAATTCAATCATAGCTTAAAAGTTAAAGGAATGCATGGCAGTATTGATTTTACTTACATGTTGTTCTATGTTATATTTTGTGTCTAGAAAATACTTGAGGGAAAAAATGACAAAATATTGAGAATTGAGAAATGTATGCATTATGCATTTATACTAACTGAATCATAGACAGAACATGGAACAAAAAACAGAAAACAGACACTCCATGTATTATGTAAAATGTACATTTCTACATGACAATGCTGCACCGCTCACACATCACATGAAAGTTAATCCCTGCATTTATAAATGTACTTGTTCTATAAATTTGAAGTATTCATACATATATGTGTGTATTAAAATCAAACATGTATTCTCGCTTCATTCTGAAGTGCATAGGAACTCTTACAAATTGCATTTGTATTTTGTATCAACTTGCACAATGTAACATGTAATATACAGCATTGTAGAAAGGGTGGAAGTAAATAGTACGTTAAAACCTAGTAGGCACAGCATATGAAAAAATTTTGGACCTCATTTGTGACATGAACTGTCGTTTTACATTTTACTTTTTAATTCAAAATTAAAAATTTTCCCCAAATATTGATTCACTTAAATTGTGTAAAACTGTACATGGTTAATAATATAGCTTTGCCTTTGTATATTAATTTTTAGTGTTTTGGCAGGTCTGAAAAACATTCAAATTTCAATAAATTTCATAATATTGTATTAATCATTTGTACATCAAGCTTTACAGGTTTCCATATTCCATACGTCACATACAAATGTCACGTAAGTTGTTTTTCTACTATCATGTGTTGTTTTGATGTGTGACTGTGCTTTCAAGTTAAATGTTAAATGGTTTAAATCACACGGTGAAGAGAGGGGAATAAAATATGTGAGATAAAAAAAACTACAAAATGTTATAAATATAAAATATAGCAGGAGGGCAAAGGAATGACAAAAATGAGAGGCTAGAGTAAACGACCGATATAAAAAACTGATATGAATGTGCCAATTTGGATTTTGATGATGTAAGTAGTAAGTACACTATTTTACACTATCTTTTATGCATGTACTTATTCATAATCCATAATTCATAAAGTGGAGAGAGATACTTTTATTCTAGGATTTAAAAGGCAATAAAATTATGTAATTTAATGTACTTATGTGTGAAAAAAATGTGCTGCCGTTTACAAAATCATAAGTGATCTCAAGTTTTGTTTTTTAACAAGAACTATCAATTGACTATTGGTCAAGTTGAAAACTCTCAAACCTCTAGATTATAAATTCTAGATTCTAGATTCTAGATACATGATACTAAATGAAATATGATATTGTAGAAAAATAGGAAGGATTCCAGTTCCTAATTTTTATTGTCCTATTTTTTACTTGCTCTCTGTCCTAAATGAAACATGAAACACTCACAATTTAATTGTCAGCTGTATTGTTTCGTGGAATAACTAATTATTCTAATAATCGATTGCTGTACATCTATTCACTATTTATATATTGGAATTAGCTGCGTACTGCGTACATAATGTATCAAAAATAATAATTAGTGTTAAAAGGTGTCAATGAATATTTCTCAACATTTCCTTCTATCAAGGTCATCAGAATTTATGTAGTAAATAACATGCACATTATGACTATTTAAGTATTCCCCATGTGTAAGAGCTGAGAGCCATATTATATATTATGCTATATTTAGATTATATTCTGTTTTGTAATCTACAGATGCATATTTTTTGTTGATCATTTATAATACACACACAAAATAAAAACAAAACTATATAATATATACTACATAAATGGTTTTCGCCTCTAAGCTGATCAAGAAACAAACCATTTAATTAATAAGATTCACGGTTTAGCATGTAATCACTCAAGCTGCAAGCCTCTTGTCTTAGTTACAGCAATTTGAATATATGACACTTAGTTTAGCCCTCAATTACAATTTAAAATTTACAATATGTCGGTGTATGAGAGTACACATTTTTGTTCTCGCGTCTCAACTCAACTGATGACTGATGACTGACGCTTTATGCGCTTTGACTTTGACATTACTCGAGGAGTTGAAAATTTGCAAAGCAATTAGTTGGTACAAAATAAATAAATGTTTACAATTTACAACTTACTTGGTGATATAAGTGAAGAGTTCTTTGATTTCAGGCGATACTTGTAAATTCTCATAGTCTGCTGGGTTGTACATCCTGTAAAATTTATAAAAAAAAACAAAAAGGTTTAGAATTCATACAGACAAGTACAGAATAACAAAATACTCAATAGACAATGTATCTTCCCACTAGAAATTTTTCAGAAGTTTTTAGCTGTTGTGACAATGAAATTTTGACCTATTTTTTAAAACGAATAGAAATGGTGTACAAATGAGAAAACAGATGAGCATTCATACTATACAGATATTTTTATAAGTTGTGCATTGGAATTATGTACTTTTACTCCAATGTTACACCATTAAAATTTCTCATCTGTCCACTAAATTTACTTTCCTCACTGAAAATCATTTTAAGATTACTCGTGACATTTTGTCTCAACCTGTAACCTGTTACTCTCTAAATGCTACGCTTGGCTTGCTCCTTTTTTTCGTAACATGAAACATGATACCTGTTGTTGTAACATGCTGTTGACAATAGTTGGCAATTCACAATGATTGGCAACAAAGTGAAATAAAAAAAACAGTGCGCTATCTACTAACTACTAAATACATGATACGCGTGTGTCATCACTATTATTTGATCAGTCAGTTAAATTCTATTTATCAAATGACTATCGTCATCATCATCATTTATCTGTGTGCTTTGTACGGTGTGCTGTGTAGTAAGTTCCAGAATCAACAGAAAATAAAATATGTATAATATTCAAATGCTACTGATTATTTTAGCTATTTTATTACTCTAGATCATTTTACGTGCAATCATGTGTAAACAAGTACAAAATTACAATGATGATGTCTGCAACTCGAACTCTTTCAGTTGAAATTACGTAAAATACCAACTCTATATCATGAATGTGAGTAAAACTACAAATACTACAAGTACTTTTTAAAATGATGAGGCAAAAACGTCTAATAAATTCTCTTGCTTAAAATTTCCATTGTTGACCTTTCATTACAATTTCCAATACTAAACGTTTCTAAATTTTTAAAGCTCTCAGCTCCTAGCTTAATAATTTTTTATGAAATCAAAACCCGTATTGCTGATTTCAGTGCTTTTTGAACACAATGGTAATTTTTTCAGAGTTGATTCTTCTACTACATTCATAATACATGATATATTTTATTTGAATTCTACGTTCTAGAACTCTCTTAAACTAATCCAAGCGCAAGCTCTTTGTTTTTGTTTTTAGTTTCCATTTCAATTTTCAATAGCTTTCATTTTGATATGATAAAAATCACCCACATTACACATTGCACATTGTCCACAGATATGAAATAGATAAACAAAGTTATTTTTTTTGATAGTTTTTCAATACGTTGTTAAAAACTAATAAAAATAGCAAGAATCATATTAGTTGGTTATTAATTATTAATGCATGCATAATGAGTCACGTCACTACATGTTTTATTATGTGCTAAAAGTCAAATATACGTCAGTTGTCAGTTGAGTATATTGAGCATAATATATTCCCAATAAGGATCATCTACTAACTAATAACTAATAACTGATAATGTATGCAGCATGCAGTATGCTGCAGGGAATACTAATCACTAATAATCACTTATAAAAAACTGATATATAAATACAATGTATACTGATTACTGATAAAAACAGCCTAATGGTGCATATGCACTTTATTGTACATTGTACGTTCTACGACTTAAAAAAAAGGTGCATCATCTACAAAATACAAAGTTACTGAAATGCATTGACTTGAAGTGGTTTCACCATATACGATTGAAAATTAACCATATAGACAAAAAAATAGATTTAACTTTTATCATTTATCATTAGTAGAATACGGAATGTAGATACACTGTGTTTCAATAAGGATTTAATACTATAATATATTCCTTATTTTAAGATCGTCATTAAATCTAACGGCTTAAATGTACATACTACATAATAATTAGATAATTTTACAACATACAGGATGAACATAAAGTAACTTACACATTACACGCGCTGGAATAGAATTAAATGAAACTAAATTTACATCGTACACCGTACACATCAAAGGGGAAAATGGAAAATAAACTGACGTTACTGCATGTTATTTATGCATACTGTATAGTATGATGTGTAGTTTGTAGTTTGTGGTGTGTACAATCACTTTTTTGTCCCATGTTTATTTTCAAACGAATATGAACTACAAAAACTTTTAAAACTGCCCTTGAACCAAGTCCAAATCTGTATGAGCATTTCTAACATGGTTGATATTATTACATTTTATATGTGTGTATCTAATATCTAATATCTGATTCAATGACTATGCTCCTACTCTTTCTGTTTACAACAAAATCTTTATACCTACAACCTCCAAACTACTACTAGGAATGATGGAGAAAGGTGAAATCAAGTTCAATGTGCCAAGTTGACGTAAGATTTATAGTAATAGTAATATCTGGCGTCGGTTTCTATTCACTCTCTCTTTCCCCCCACCACTGCACCATCCGTTTCTGATATAAATTTCACACAGTTACACAGATGCGTAAAAGCGTAGGTAAAAGGTAAAATACATGTATCTTGAACTACAATTTTGATGTTTCATTCTTGATGTCTTTTATAAAAATTAAAGAGAATTATTATCTTTTATCTATATCTGTCTCCTGTCTCAAACTATGCCATATCACATTTTGAGAATTTTTTTTCATACATTGAATCTGAGTATAAGTTAGTAGATAGGTTATTACGACTTTTAGACTACTTTCCATCAAAATTTACGTACAAGGTTTATTTTTATTATTATTATTATGGTTTATTGTGACGGAGGATAATAATATAGGTCTGACGTCTGACACTACTGAAATTCAATAGCTGTCAATATTCAATAATTGCTTTGTCCTTGGAGAAATTTTGAGTTCTAAGATTCTTTCATCTTTTATCAAAGCATTAAAAATTAAAATAGATTTCTATTTTCTATATTATATTCCTCATCCTATGAATCTCATACCTTTTCTAAATTTCAAATTGTAAAACAAAAATGAATGGCTATAAAAATTGATACTAAAAGATACAAAACCTTAAATTTTAAACGAAGGTAATTAAATTTCTAGCGTTGAAAGTTGACAGTCTAGAATCTAGAGTCTAGAGTCAAGAATAGAAGCAGTATTGAATTCCCAGTTCGCAGTTGGTACTATAGTTGATAGTTGACTAGTTCATCATTATAGTTTCAAGGTGGGTAATTCCCCCTGAATCATAATGAATGGAATGGTAAGATGTAAGATGATTCAACTC
The DNA here is from genome assembly GCA_019776565.1 of Sminthurinus signatus. Classification (NCBI taxonomy): domain Eukaryota; kingdom Metazoa; phylum Arthropoda; class Collembola; order Symphypleona; family Katiannidae; genus Sminthurinus; species Sminthurinus signatus. The sequence continues at coordinate 7,260 of JABASP010002671.1, read as the reverse complement.
AGACATCCCATGCTATTACAATTTTACTGGAACTTACAATATATTATGCCAGTTAGACATAGGTGTATATAAGATATAAGATGTACATTGTACATTGTACATAAATCCTTACATATGTTAGATGTTAGATTTGTAGGAAAACCCTAAACGTTGAAAAACTAAAATTAGACATTTTTTCTCCGAAAATTTTCACTCTCTCAAGTCTAAAGTCTCAAGTCATGCTTGTACAAACATAAAGTCGTCTTCACTAGACAATTTGTCATTTTATGTGCCACACGCTCCATAGTCTATACTCTATACTGAATATTACCCGTTTTTCTTTTTTTTCTTCCCTGTACATTAAAACCATAAAACTACTTGTGTAAAACACGTATAATGATTTTATATTCTTCAAGACGCTCTTCATAATTTAACTACATCATTATTCTTTCTCGGTAGAAATTATCCTATTCCAAGCTGCCAAGTACTTACACAGTACACAGTGTAAAATATACAGTCTACCGTCTGTATCTTTGCTTACTCTTGTTTTTTTTATTTTGTTCATCACAAACAGTAACACAGTAGGCAGTATGCCACATGTTTATCTAATACAACGTACAACGTACATCTTACACATTTTATACAGCATTTCTCCCAATGCAAATGAAAAAAAGTTGAAAACTAAATAATTCTAGCACACACAAGATTGATAAGTTTTCCACAGAAAAATGAAATGAATACAGTGATCAAGCTCTATGCATACCATATTATAACATACTATAGAAATTGTTAGTTTAAGGTTACTTTGTTATTAGATATAATTCCTAATTCCTAATTTTTAAGTGTTCTCTCTCAACTGAAGTCTTAATTCCTAATAATAAAAAGTCTCACTGTTCTTCTTAGAACTTCAAAGTAGTTGACTTTTCCTTTTTCCTTTTTCAACTTCTATCTCTCTCTTAAGCCAGCCTATTTAATAATTCAATAGACCATACTTATGAGCTATCCGATTTATGTACAAAGAAGAAAACATGCTCAAATTCAAAATTCAAATGAATTGAGTAATGAGTTTGGATAATTTCATTTATAAACGTGAAAGTGGGTAGCAACAAGCATGTTGTTATTGGAGAGAAAGTCTACAAAATCTTCTACAAATACTGTAGTTACTGTCTTCATTTGAATTCCAGTAATTGAATGTTAAAAGTCAGGAGATTAGATAAAATATCAAACAACGAAAGCAAAAGTACCAAAAAAAATAAAATAAGAAATAAAATAAATGGAATACCAACCAATAACCGTGCCTCCAAACTCCACATCCGACTGTAGAACTTAAATTTCCGGACAAAACTCGTTTCCGAATTTCCTCTCGTTCCCTATCCAGTTGCACTTCTCTAACATGCTGTCTTGTGAATATTTTCCGTAAACTCTGATTGAGACAAAAATCAAATTAAAAATAAAGCTGCATAAAAGATAAAAGAAAAATTAAAAACAAGGGAAAGCAAAAATAAATAAGTAGCTAAACTACAAACTCTCTGTCTATGATTTATCTAAGGTCTACAACATTTATATAAGAAAAGTAGCAAAGAAATAAAATATTATGGTTTGTTAGCTGATCTACAATCTATGAAGTTGAAATTATTTTATATTTTTTATCAACCTCTTCTTCATCATCCTCCTCAGCTGACATTAAATGCATGACATCAAATAAATCTTCAGGTATTAAATTTGCAACTGGATTGTGATTGGGTGATGTGTGCATGGTGAAATTTGACATTGAATTCCTATTGTGATTATTACTACTACCGCTGTTTAAAAGGTTATTTGTACAATTCAACAGCATATCTTCATCCTCTAAAATTGATTCATTTTCATCTTCACTACTAGTACAACTCATACTCGAATCCTCTTCCTCATCATCGTCGTTATTATTATTATGATTTCCATTCCCACTTCTTCTGAATTCTCGTTTTACTACACTTTCAATGTTTTTGAATGACCTGAATAAAATGTTTAGAGTTCACAGTTTATAAGTAATCAAATATAAAAGAGACATAAAATGTCATTTTACTTCTACCGTCTAAAATCTAAAGCATGTTTTACTATGATTTTATAAATTGTACACACAAGTTTCATATTAATTCAAACAAAAGAAAAACACATTTTCTGCAGAGCTTGTAGTATTTTCATTTTTCATATAAAACTTTCTCCAAAAATAAAAAAAAATATTTGAAATTATTATTGAATAAAAAAAAAAACTTACTCTTCATTGTCACGTCCTCCATTTTCATACTCTTCTTCTTCATCATCCTCATCTTCGTCATCCTCTTCAGATGGACCATTTTCAGCCTCTTCCGGTGGAGCTTTTTTTCCTGATCCATTACGTGTTAATGGTCGTTCCTGCATTAGCATCACATGAATTAATATGCAAGTATTTCAATTTTTGTAAATGCCTAGATCATATAATATAATAATATATCATATACATAATAATATGTAGCATGTTCAAAGTATACATAAAGACATGAAAAATAATTAATTTGTCCCTATGGATTTATATGTCAGGGATACATAATTAATTAATTAATAATAATACAATACAATATAATAACTTACGGCTGGAGGATTCATTGTGTTATGTAACGTGTTATATCCAGAAGCTGATGCGACTCTGAATGTTGGTCTGGATGTCTCGATAGGTCGTCTTCTTAGAAGGCCTCCACCATTTGTGCCGTTTGTACCATGTTGTTGCTGGAGTTGTAGATGCCTATTTGTTATTGAGGTCGAGGGTCGTTTGTAATCTATCTGAGGTTCTTGAGAATATCCGTTTTCATCCGTTTGAGAGGCAGATCGTTTTGCAACCACACCAGCGGATTTAATAGATATGCGATGTTGTGGAGAAAATTGTTTTGGTGTTTGTACACTCTCTCCATCCGTTACTTGGTATGATTCGTCGTACATTTAGTACAGAGAAAGTAAGAGAGAGTCCCTCTACTTTTTCGGAAAATCATATACGTATATAAATTTATATATACTTAGGCAAACTCCTAACTCCTAAGCTAAGCGTATAAAGAGTAAAGAGGTACTCTACAAATATATATACACACAGAGGACTCAGTTAATGGGGAACTCTATATTATTATTTGATACAATTCATGTATACATATTATATATATTTTGGTTCTTGGTTTTCATTCCACTCGACCCAGAAAATGGACAAAAGATGTAGTATTATTTTGCTATACTCAATACACACGAACAAGAAGGACACACAACACACATAATATGCACTGCAATGTTTTCACCGTTTCTACCACCAAAAACTACCCAGTACAGTATAATATATAAAATATGACATGGAAATCCAAGATGAACGATAGAGTGAAAGTCGTATTTACATAACAGCAATCAGCAATAAACAATGATATATGATATATGAAATGAAGCTATATACTTGGAAACGCGATATACCTACGAAATATATGATATACATAAAGTGTTTAGATGTATCAAGTACATTTAGTTTTGTACCATGGCAACGGTGACAAAACAAGTCGATGAGGCAAGTTGCAACATGTCCGTTACCACGTCAACTTTGAAAGAAACAAAAACCCCTTCGTGTCATGTATAAAACATAGATTTTTGCAATTTCCTCCCATCCTGTTCAAAACTCAATACTTAATATCATGTATATTACTTTGACTTGCCTAATGCAGACTTTGTTCAAGTTTATTCTAAAATAATTCTACTCAATACTCAATAGACGTTATTTACCAAAAAACTACGTATTAACTGTACACCTACTGTATATGGTCGTCATTTTATGTCGGCACAAAAATGATGTTTGTACGTATATGTATCTCTTCGTATTGGAACCGTTGCTATGATCTATGTAAATATTTGGCAAATATTACTCCTCGGTAAATACCGAACGGTCAGTAAGAAAGCCAGTAGATTTATGTATATGTACATATACTTAAATTCGTAAATTCTTTCCAGTTAACTACAGTTTCAAGGCGACATTCCATCCTGGAACTTGAGGCTTGAAAAATCTACTAGTCTCTAGTCTACTCCATTTTTTACACACTGTTTAGACACAGAAAATAAATTTTCATCAATACATTTCAAGTATTATTTTTTACTATTTACTTTTTATTACTCAGTGTTCATTTACTACTCAAATTTATTTGGAATCACTGATCAGTATTATTAGTATTATTACTTGTGGTAAAACAAAGAAGTTTTTTTTTTGTTTTCTCTTCTCCATTGAAAGAAAATATTTGTGATTATAAAAGAAAGAGGTAACAGATCCAACAAAAATTCATTGTCTTTTGTGGAAAATTTCATAAAGCAAAACTTCATCGGTAAGATTATATAAAACGTTAAAAGTAATAACTATAATATATAAGTAAATGCACTACTGAAGTATACTTTAAATATCAAGACGTACAAGAACAAGTTTTCGAGTACTTGAGACATCACACAAAAAATTTAAGGTATTAGATTACATAACAATATTACAATTTACAATATATCATTATTATTATTGTATCAGTATTTTATCAGCTTGTATATTTTAATAGAGGAGTAAAACATAAAACATACTTTTTAAAATTAATTGGGATTTTATAAATACTACATATTTTACAAAAATTTATTGATATTTTGTATTTTGATATATATAGTAATCAGTATTATTCAAAAATCTATTCAGTCATCCATAAATTATTGCGATTGGTTCCGTGGAAAAAACTGAAAAAAGTATTACCGTTTCTTCTATTGAATTATTCAACAACAATTTAACAAGTTATCTTCAGCATAACTATACTCAGTGTAACAGATAACTATATTATATAGTCACAAAGTTTACAACTTTTACCACGAGACATAAAAACATCATAATTATATTGACAGCAATAAATAATAAATCTTAAATCTTTTTTTTTTGTTTGAATCACAATTTCAGTATAACATATAATTTACACTTGTGTATACTTAAATCGTTGTTTTTAACTATAACTAATTATTTGAGAGATCATTTGTAATTGTTATCCCCCCTCTTACATATTATTATATAATTACAATAGTATTCTCTAAATCAAGAATGTTACGAGGCAGATTTTTTGCCTTCTTGTTAAAGTGTAAGGCACTTTTACTTCTAAGGCAAGAAGATTTAACTGTGTACGTACGACTTTTGTACGAATCAAGTCCACTGAGAATTGTTTTGCCAATAATGTCTGGTTAAACTTTTTTCCTCAGTTTTTTCTTGAAGTGTAAATAACATAAAAATAAAAAAAACAATGGACTGTCCAAAAACAGAGTATCTTTAAATATGTATATATATATACATATAATATATAATATACTTCTTACAACCACCAATATGTAATAAATTATTAATTATTACTAAAGAAAATTTTGTTTTTCGTGCAAGATATCAGACAATTGTACCTTATAATATGATAATTTTCAACCACTAATAATTGAGTAGGTAGTCTACACTTTCATGGTTGTAGTGTATTTTTACAAGGAAACTTTAACAATCAAAAGTTAGATTAACTTTTTAAAAAAATAACATAGTGCCAAAATCATTATGATTCACAATTTACATAAATAGAATGTATACCTACAAAAAACATTTTGTATCAAATGGAAAATGGAATGATAAAATATTTAAATAAATAAATAAATAAATAAATATATTTCTATATTTACTTGTACTATACTATAATATAGTCTGCATGCTTTATACTAAATCACTAAATTGTCAGTAAAAACGACAAAAGGAACAATAGAACGTATAGATTTCATAAAATCAGTTCTCATGTCGGTCAGCTCAAAAGCTCATATTTTTGTATTGTAATGAAGCAAGAATTATGAATTAATGAATTCACTTAACGGATGTGCGTATGAAGAGGTCCAATCTCTTTCAAAAACATCAGCTAACTGGGTTTGTATATTGGTTTCACTGGAATTTCCTCCTTTAACTGGAGTAGTAATAAATCCAACACCGGCTGTGTTGATAAAATAATCACCGGACCAATTTGACGTACCTAAAAGCAAATAACAATCGAATAAATCATATATTTTTATAACAATTGTTGTAAAATAAGTTTAAGAAGCAATCTATGAAAATACTCATTTTCAATATGTACTTTGTACTTTCTTTATAGAATAAGAGTCATAGAATAATTACAAAATGTAAAATAAATTTGGTATTCTTTGTACTGTTAATTTAATTTTGTAGTATGTAATTATAGCTTTACTTAGCTCTCACCGGAATATACCGTTGATATTTGTAAATTGTAATTTTTAATTCATTGATCACGTACCTATGTAAGCAGTTAAATCAGTAACCATGTACTTGTTATGGTTGACTCTTGCAAACGGTATCTTTGCTTGTTCTGCAGTAGCGGGCACAATGAATAGTTTCTGTATAAAGTATAACATAAAAAATGAAATATAATACTATATTATATACACCACACATATATTACATGTACATTATGACATTTATGAATAATTATTACGATTCAAATTTCTTCAAATGTTATAATTTATAATATGATCAATATTATGTATTATGTAACAAATAATATTTTCAGTATTAAATAATAATGATACTTACGATTTGAATATCAACCCAAGGGTACGCTTTATTGAGATCATCTAATGAACGTAGGAAATGGAAGGCATTCGGTCTGGTATGGCTGTAATCATAAGATATCAATATAGATTACCCATAAAATTGTGGCATTATTTTTTTATTTAGATTGCATTTTTTGAAAATTTTCATTACTTTATGCAATTTATTTTTATCGTAGAAAGTATGCTGTGAAAATATAACTCAAAGATACGCATTTCCCCACATAATCATGAATAAAAGAGTAAAACTTACTTCCATTTGGCCATCAGTATCCGAATTTTAACTTTTCTGTCAATGGCTGCTGTTATAAGACGACTATTAATTGCTGGCCAATACCTTAGTATAGAAGAATAAATACATAGAATCCAGAGGTTATTAGAATGTACCAAATACCAAAACAAGTCTTATCCATTATTCATATAGTATATTTATATCATCCATTTGATTTTTATTACACCATCCCTTTTGTTTACAAAACCTCATAACATATATTTTGCTTTCATGAAATCTACCCCCTAATAAAATCCGTATCCGGTGGCGTGACGGTCCGAGTCACGCTTTAGAGAAATGGCTATTACTCTGGCTAAGAGAAATGGCTATTAGTCTGGCTAATAAGAGAAATGGCTATTACTCTGGCTAAG
>JABASP010002670.1:0-18543 GCA_019776565.1 Sminthurinus signatus | reverse complement strand
CGGCTTCTCAGATGAAAAAGTATCTCAAGGTCTTTTTTCTCTTTCTGCCTCTCTCTCTCTCTCTCTCTCTCTTGCTTCTTTACTTCCTATATAAATTAAAGAATGGATGGATATTATATATTGTGTAGCATAGCCTGCTGTATGCTGCATAATATAATAGGTAATAGAGATAAAAGAGCGTACACCCGCAGTCTTGAGACTGACTGGATTGTACTTATAGAGTTCAGAATGTGGAGTTAGTATTCCTTCATCATTTACCATTTACATATATTTTGTGTATTATACGTATTGTGTAGTATTTGACTCTTTTCAGTACCTCTATGCAAATCCATGTTTGATGTTTGCCTGTAATTGCAAATGAAGACAGTGTGAATAATTAAAGCTGTGGTTGATTTATGTGTGCAAAAAGTAAAAAGTAAAGAGTAAGAGGTGTAGGTGCTGTCGTCTCTCCTGTATTTTACGTTTTACCTATATCAACATCAAGTATTTCATCTTTTATCTTTCATCCAGATTATTCATGTTCATGTTCAATGTTCACACAAGCGAGTACATATGTATTAAATTGTTAATCCATAATCCATACATAATTCGTAATTCCCATGTTAATCCACTAAACTACAGATGTACAAAATACAAGATACATGAGAAAAAAGAGGCAAATCAAGAAAACTCTAGTTGTCTGTGGGTTGTTGATTGCTGATGCAGGATATTGAGTACTGTCAAATGTAATGTAATGTTTCAAGTTTGAGGCAAGAAAACTGGACTAGAATTTCAATAATTTTCAATTCTCAGGACTCAGGAGCCTCATTTATATGCAACATGCAAAATGCAATCAAACATAAAATTATACATTTTTCATGGTATTATAATCATCATTACGAATATATTCGTAATCTTATCATGGCATGTGCATTTCAGCAAGATTTGAACTTGAACTTGAAGATTTCCAGGATATGCATATTGCCAATCCTACCTTCCGTAATTTTACCATAGTTATGCATTTTTATAATTGCAGTTCGATAATAATTGTTATGCATTTTACCAAAAAGCAAAACATTACGCATTTTCAATTATATTTTAGATGTGGAATGTGAATTTAGATTATTTTAGATGGATTTTTGTGTGCGTGCTGAGTGCTGATTTCTTTGTGTAATGAGCAGCAAAATCTGTAATCTGTAAAATAAATTATGTGAGGAAAAATGAGATGAATGATGAATTTTAGTGATGTTATGATTTGATGGTGACTACATAATTAACTATCCTATTTTAAATACTTGGATCTTCAATCTTGGATTCTTCCTAAGCTACATGAAACATAAATACATAAAATCCAAAATCTCCATAAAAAACTATTGCAAATTTGATCCCTACAGGAATTTAAAATCAAGTGTCCAGTGGATCTCAGATCTCAGATTTCAGCGTAACTTTGATCATCATCATTGACTTTTTGTGTGCTCGTATTTTTCTTCTTTTTTGTGTACACTACAAACTAAAAACTACAATAATAAATAATCAAGTATCAAGTATAACGTGTCAAAATCTACAAGCTGAAAAAATAACAAAATAAAACTTTAAAAAACTAATAAAAGTAAAAACAAAAGTGCAAAAACCGAACCTTTAAAATTCATAAACTGGCGACTAAAGTGATAAAGTTGATAAAGAAAGTGGGGAAGGGAAAAACAACTACGAGTGGAACAAGTGGCCGAGAAAAGGGTGGTCATTCGCATTCAAAGGAACTCGATGAAGATACTAGTATCCACAGTCAAATCGATAACGAGGATAACTTGATGAGCCATAAAAATATCAATATGGAAGAGTGGTAATTATATTCTAAGATTCTCTATTCTCTAATCAAATCTAAAATTAAAGTCCAAATTCCATCTACTGATATTAAATAGATTTTTATACTAGCTTTTTAATTTCTTTCAGTGAGACGTACAACTGTAGTCAAAGTGGACGGAGATCAGTTCACCACAACCAAAGCCACAGCCACAGTATTCAGAATTCACCAAAATCCTACACAACAAACTACGACAATGAGGAGTTTTACCCGGAAGATGAAGATGATGATGTCAACATTAATATTAATATTAATACTGGCGATGGACATGGACAAGGCTATTACTATGAAAATGATGGTGGTGGCGGTGATCATGATTTAGATCCAGATGCAGACGCAGATCAAGATGGAGATCCAGAAGAACAGGAGGAAAATCACGACAAATTTGAAGACTTGGATGAGGATGAGCAAAAAAAGTTGGAAAAGACAATTTTCCACAAGGCAATGATTGGGATTGGTCCTTATCTCGTCCAGAAGGCGGCCAGTGTCCTCGGAGCCTCTCGCTCCTACTCTGGTGACCTGTCATACTTACCTAAAGCTTCTTCTATTTCCGCTCTCTATCCCATTTCTCAAAATTCAAATACAAATACAAATACAAAAAAACAGAAATTCAATAAGTATGAACATGAAAATGATGATGATGATTACATAGACCAAGTTGCAGCTGATACGGATGTCGATGTGGACCTCGATGTTGATTTTGATGCGGAGGAAAATGACAATAAAAATGATAACGATCAACAAATGGGAACTCGGAACACGAAAACTAAATACCAACAGCAGAAAAACAGGGGGAAACCCCATCAAGTTCAAAGGAGTAAAACACCAGAGCGAAAAATGAATCAGAGGAATTCCAACTCAATCCCAGTTCAGGCCAATAAAAGTAGATCTCATACAATTACAAAAGGGTTTCAAAAACTGAGGATTGGTGGTGGAGAAAAAGACAAAGATAGAGAAAAAGATAGAGAAAGAGAACGAGATAAAGGAGGAGGCGACCGAAGAAACACACACACGAGAACTTGTCACTCCAGAGGAAGTAGAACCGGCTCCACTCATCATTTCAAACACCAGTTTCAAAAGGGACCGGGCACTCGAGCAAATAATAAGAGTAGTTCAACTTCTTCTCTTGGGCGGAAGTTACCCGCCAAATCCTATAATGGATATCCACAGGATTCCATCGGACAGAGATTGGCATCCGCGAGGAGGGGACAGATCAAAGAACTCAAGTCGAAAGTCACTCAATTGGAAAATCTTCTAAAGGTACTAAAATAAAATAAAAAATAATAATAAATAATGAATAAATTTTAAAAACCAAAAACCTTTTGTTTTCTACTTTGTATTTCAAATTTGAAATTAAATATAAATTTAGGAAAGTCGAAAGGAGAATCAAACACTCACAAGAATGATGCACAGGCATGAAGTTGCCCTGAGTAAATATGAAGGAGCGGAAGCAGAGCTGCCAAAAATGATAAGATCCCATGTGTCAGAAGTGAGGAGTCTCCAGGAAAATTTAAGACGGGTAATTTAATATTTAATGACTTTTAACTTGATCTGGAAATTTCGGAAAACTTTTTCCGGGAAAAGTGTCAAGTAATTTTGAATTTAAATTTTTTAATTTTCAACTTTCAAAGGCTCAAGGACAAAACAGAAATGTGGATGAGAAGCTGAAAACTCGGGATCAAAAAATTTTCCGCCTTGAAGAAGAAAATAAAACTTTGATTGCTCTAGTGAAACAAAATAATTTGGAGGAGCGGAGTAAATTGACAGAGCAGCTGGATCAGGCCATTCTTGAGAAAAAGACGGTGGAGGCAAAATTAGTGGATTTACAAAGACACGTGGAGATCCTCGAGAAGAATCATAGACATCAAATCAGTGTTGAGACCAAGAAACTGAGAGCCACAAATAATAAACTATTTGAAGCTCATCAGGAAATCGATAAATTGGTCATGGGGCTCAAGGTTTTTTTTTTTTTAAATTTTTAAAAGCTTTATCAAAGATTCACGAAAACTTGAAAACATGAAAAATACTTGTAAATTTTTTCTTTTATTTTTTAAATGAAGGAAAAAGATCGAATTCTCACCTGTACGAGGATTCGACAGGGTCACATGCAAGCCGTGGGTGGAGGAAATCGAAATGATATGCCCATGGGCATGTTTAGAGATGATTTGAGTATCCGCTCTGCCCGAACTTTACCTTTGAAGTAAATTTTTTACCCCTATCAAAAATAACAATAAAAAGTAAAAAGTATTTTATTTCTAAGATTTTTAACAGTTTAAAAAACTTCTTTAACTTTTTACTTTTCAAAAAGAAAATCAACTCGTTTGAATCCGATGGATCAAACCCCTTGTGACGAGGAGCGTCTGAGGCGCCAGAGGTCAGAGACTTGTGGTCCACACAACAGGAAACAAGCAATTCGTACAAAATTCTCAAATGTGAATAATGCTTCCTATTTTTATGACCCTTCCGCCGACGTCTATGAGGAATATCAATATGATCAAGAACTTTCTCATTCTCAACATCTCGCTGATTGTTATAATAGTCCACTGACAAATCCAAATAATAACAATAATAATAATATTGATAATAATAACAATAGACGACAAAATGAGTCAACAGGGGGTCAAAATCCAATGAATCAGAATACTTCAAATTCTCCTGGGAATCAACCAAAGTCTAAAGCAGGAGGAGGAATTGGTCAAAATTTACACCCACCACAACCAGTTTCCCCTCCATCTCGATCCTCATTTCAAACAGCACCGAGTCATCGGAGTCACCCTGAGGAAATTAATAGTCAAAGGAGTTGTGACTACTCAAGTCAGAGTCAGAGGAATACAGTACAGCAACAGAAAATTAAACAAAGTATTTTGAGAGGAGTGAATGGACCTGGAATTGGTACAGACTACAATGATAATGACAATGACATTGACAACGATGTGGAAAATAGTCACGGACTTCATCCGGAGGATGATGAATACTATAATTTTGAGAATGTGAGTGTTGAAGATGACACGACGTATCGACCAAATACTCTTTTTATGGATGCAATGGACAGCTCATGTAATGTCAGTAGTATGGGACAATCTCCACTGGAGTCAATGAGATCTCGAGATCCAAATAATAATAATAACCATAGTGGAGCATTGGCTGCAGTTCAGAAAAATCTAAATCTAAGGCCTTCCTCCGCTGGTCCGAAATTTAAATTTAGAATGCCAAAGAAAGGTCAACAGAATCAGAATTTGAATCCTAATTTAAACCTCAATCCGTCATCTGTTCAATCCCATCAAAACGAAAATCAATATCAAAATCATGGACATGTTCAAAGATCCGAGGAAACAGAATTGGGGGAAACTATGATATCAAGCATTCAATGTCCCAGTGACCTCGGGTCAAATTCCCCTTGTTCAAATCGGAACATGGATCCAAATGAATCACCATCTCCTAGTGTGAGACATCGTGGTTTCTCCATGAAAACTCAAAGTACACCAACAGTAACTCAAAATCAACCCTCAGGTCAACAGGGTCATCCAGGTCAAAATCAAAAAGGTGGTGGAGGAGATGGTTTAATGCCTGAACAAAATGATCCAGAACCTGGATTTATATCACAGAGACCAAATTACAATGAACATCCGAATGGTACAAATACAAATAACATTGATAATAATCAAGTTTCAGAAAATCTTCATGAGCCAAATTTAGCAACTGCGAGCCATTCTCATCGAAGTGGACGTTCAAGTAATAAGAAATCTCATAGAGGAAAAAAATTACAGAGGCCAGCATCTACTTCCTCCTCCTCCTCCTCTTCCTCTGCGTCCTCCACTTCCTGTTCAGCATCTGCCAATGAAAATGAAAATGACAATGAAAGTTCTGATCATGACAATGGAAATGACAGCAATAATAAAAATAATAATAATGATAATTACAAGGAACCACAAAATCTTCATTATAAGAATGAAGTAGACTCGAGTCGTTCGGATTATGGTAAAATTTCCAGTCGACGTCATCACCATCATCATCAGAATATTAAATCAAAATCCGAAGCTACCTTTTGTAATCAAACGGAAACTCAAAGACAGAGTCAGAATCAGAATCAGTGTCAGAGTCAAGGACAAAGTCAGGATGAAAAATATGGCGAGTCTGAAAAAAATGTCCCAGTCATTGAAGCAATGTTTTCAAAATGGAAAAATTGTAAAAGAAATGCTTTTGAAAGCAATACAACAACAACAGCAAAGACTGATGATACAAATGGTATTAGCAATTTGAAGGAAAAACAACAACGTCATGATACTCCGATACCCAATATAAATTCAAAACTGGAACAAAACATTCAACTGGGTTTACAGAATTTAGAAGAAAGGGAAGAAGAGAAACGGAGGGAAGCCTTACTATTAAAAATGAAGGAGATTGACTCCAATAGGAAAATCACAGAGAGGGAAGAACGAGAAAGAGAAAAGGAACGGGAAAAAGTCTCCTTGTCAAATCCAGCATATTTCAATCATGATGGGAAAACTTATGAAAATCCGGAAATTGTTGGAAAACCATCCAGTCAAATATTTAAACCCACACTCTATCAACCTTTTTTCAATAGTAGTAGTAGTAATAATAATAATAATAACACAAGTAGTAGTAATAATAATAGTGGCAGTGGTAATCATCATCAAGTTGAAACAACAATCCCAGTTCAAATTGAAACAGTTTCCTCTGGAAGAAAAATCAAAGAAAAAATCCCTCCAAATCTTCCATGGCTAAATATTAATAAACATCGCAATACAATTGAGCAAGACAATAATAATATGAATCCTAATGGTAGTACTAATAGACTATTGTGTAATCCTGGACAAGAGTCAGGAAATCACAATAATAATAATACTAATAATAATGCTAATGGATCATCAACAACATCAACAATGTCACTATCAATTAATGGATCAAGACGACAATCTTCAACTTGTAGTAATAAAAGTAGTAATAATAATAATATTAACAACAATACATTTGGAAATACAAATAACACGGTGAAAACTCAAGAACAGGCTGAAGCAATAGAACAACAACAGCAACAACAACAAACTGGAGAAGGAAAACCTGGATTGAGATTGGCTCATTCAAGTATTTTAGAACCAAGGCATACTCTACCAATGTTTGTCCAGAGTCCTAGAGACAACTTTAATACAAATATCAACAATAATAATAATAATGGTAAAAGTCATAGTGAAATCATTAAAGACAATAATAATACGGAGAGTCAAGATAATCCAAGGAAAAAATTTACAATTGGCAACATTACTCAGTCCGCTGTGTCAAGTCCAATGAAAAATAAGTTTCGGAGTAAAATGCAAACACCCAACTGGAAATAAAATGATACTGTGGATATCAATTATCAATTACATTGATCTTTTTTTTTCGTTTCATCATTTCTAATTTTATATAGATACATCTTTTTTTTCTTATAACAGGTAATAAAAGGTAAAAGAACAAAAAAAACAAAAATGGATATTATTTCATATTTTATACCTTCATGAAAAGGTACTTACAAAAATGGTAAAAACAAATAACAAATCATATTATATAATTATTATGGATTATTATTGTAAAAACAAAATACTTTTTGAAAACATGGAAAAATAAAACAATGTGTGAATGATTGCATTATACTTAGTTGTCTGCTTTCTGCTTGTGTATCATAGATTACAAAGCAAATACGTATAATACTCATTAAACAGCAATAATAATAGCCACTTTTGGCTTTTACGAGTAGGAGAATAGTAACAAAAAAGGTCTGTTCTGTTGTACGAATTACTTAATGTATGCTATATTATACATTTAGCTTAACAATTAAAAATTAAAAATGTTTTGATTTGTTTCTATTTTATATTATATTCTATATTTTAAGAGAAACAAGGTATAAAGTTTAATGGTCACGAACCTTTGAAATTTAAAAGAAAAGCATCTCCTCTGAATTTCACAAAGTTTTCCTCTTATGGAAATGAACGTTTGGTAATTGAGTAACTTGTTCTACTCCAGCTTCAACTTCTAAAAGGAGGAGATATATAATTTAAAATGTAATATCATTATATCATTAGTACTTATTTTATTCGACTTACTAGCATATTATTTATATTATTCTATGCATTTTGATTAAAACATTACAATGATTAATAATTTACTTTGTTCAAAGGAGAAAAAATCTTCATTATCTGATTGTCCAGCAAAAATATCCACTTGACAAAAAGGTACAAAGTTGAAGGCAAAATCAGCAATGACCCAAGATAGAAGCACGACCGTTCCATCCTTTACATTCTCATTTTGAGCTAATTGAGCTTTTTCTTGAGTTAATGTTAATGGGATATCTTCAAAAATGATGGTCATCTGTCTTAATTCTGTACATAAATATATAAATAAATATGACATAAAAATATTATAGAATCAATGTAATATCTATATTACAGTATATTAGAAATGTAAAATCGCTTATTGTATCACAATAACATACTAACCTTTCATGTCAATAATACTTCCATTTTCTCGGTGCATAGCCACAAAGTCTTCATTTTTTCCAATTTTCCTCACAGTAGCTTCAGAAAAGCCTTCAAATATAGTCAAATATTATACAGAAATTTTACATAACAATTATTATGTAAAAGTAAAAATCATAGTAATAATATTTTAATAAATAATTATTACCTGTAAATAAAGTGTCCAAATGAGGAAATCTACTCCAATGACTTTTTATATTGAGATGAATTTCAATTGATGATAGAGTTTCTTCAAATCCCCAAATACAAATATTTTCATTTTTTTCAGTAAAAACTTCTTCAGGAATATTCAACAGAGTCAAGTGATGTATATATGGAAATCTAGTTTCAATTTCAGAGATACGTCCAAGATGGCTAGAACGAAGTTCCAACCGAGAACAACTGTATGAAGAACTTGAAAGTGGAAGAAAATAAATCCAAGGGCTCCCCAGTAATGGGTTAAGATCAAATCCAAATGTCATATTAATGATTTCTACATTAGGGAAATTTCTTTCAAAAGTAAAATTTTCCGGAAACAAAGATGAACAAGGTAACTTGTTCATATAATAATCAACAGTCTTAGAAATATCACAAATCAAGAACTTCAAGTTTGGTAAAACTGGGATATCTAATTGTAGTAGGAAACTTAAAGGGTCTTCAAGTTTTAATTGTTCAAGATTATTTTGGTTTGATGACAAAATTTTGTGGAGTAGCTGAGTTACTCTTAATTTTAATTTTGAATTTGAACGTTCAATAATATGACCAAGCTGAATTCTTAATTTATCAATCTTGACCTCAACTGCTGAGTTCAAACGGATTTCTAATGTTTCAATGTTATCTCGAGTGGGATGAAATAGAAAGAAACCATCAGCTTTATCAATCTTAGTATCAGTTTGACTAAGCACAATACTCATCATATCATCATCCCGGTCAATAGAATTAGTGGTAGTAGTTTGAGAAGAAGAACAATCAATCTCCATATTCATCTAACATGATAAAAATCATGACAAAAAAGACACATATTAGTTGTCGAGAATAATCAAATGTATAATAATAATTATTATTATGGTTTCAGTATACATAATATATTTTTATAAAAAGCGAAATAGAAAATGGATATGGCAAAAGATAAAAAGCTATACCTACTAATAATACCCAATGACGGACGTAATTGTAATTAAATAAAACATAAGTTAAAAATATTGAGTATTATTACAAATTATAATAATTATAATTAAGATTATTTTACCTTTGATGTGTGATGATTGCTGACAATATATTTCCGATTTCCTGTGTTCTATGTTATCTACTATTCAAGTTTTAGATCAAAAGTATAATAATTATTATTGTTAAAAAATTAAATATATTTTATGTCGGTCTTGGTTTTGCGAAACTTTTATCTAGTCTTTATGTAAAAGAACTTTATATTAGTTGTGTTTTGTTTTTTGTTAATGATTAAAAATGCAATAATAATTATTTGAAATTTCCACTTCTAACGCGAAAATGAGAGAGAAAGTGGAGAAAGCACAAATTGTTCAGGAGAAAGTTTCCTATGCGTTAGAAAAGTACAGATAAAAAAATGGGCAGATGTGAATAATGCTTCTTTTTTACCCCATGCCTCTAATGTTAATTAAATATAACACACTTCATATTTAAGTAACTCAGATAAAATTGATAAAAGTAAAACGGTCAACTCAACTGAGAGATTTTATTTTTCCAAATGTAGTAAGTACATTACTCAAGAAATAAAAATACATAGTACAGAATAAAGAGAGAAACATGAAACAAAAAGTTAAATGTACGATTTTATAATGTATTTAAAATTAGTTTTGTACATGTTGAGAACATGGAATAGTTGAAGGTAACTGAAATATTCCTATACATAAAATTATAGGGCTTGCTATAATATAATTAAGCATAATATTATACATCGTTATGTATATATACTTACGTATCGTGTATCGTTCGAAGTTGTTCTAGTTCTTTGTGTAAAAATATCAATTCTCTTATATAAAAAATATAGACGACATAGTATTTTGGATAATGATTGTATTTTCACAAAAAAAGGGACACAAGTTATTATATAAGGGACACTAAATAGTTCTTATATTATTATAGTCTGTATGTTACAAAGAGGTGGTATTATATATTATATCATGAGAGCATTAAGTATATATTTTGAACAAGGCACATTGTAATTGTAAGTCATAAGGTACATGAAGATCAAAAACCTTACATTATAATAAAACTAGCTAATGAGAGAGTAAAGATTAATAATAATATTCTTGTTTGTATTATACATTAAGTATTACATATAAGTTCTCATATCTTTCTTGTGTATCATATTTATCATTTTGTAATTTGAGCAATCAAAAATGTTTTGAACACCTTTTATAGTTTCACATCAGACTATAATATATTATATATTATATTATTAGGAACATTTTTGTACAGTATTCAGCATTATAGAAATATCTGGCAATATTAAATTGATCACCGTTCTGTTATATTATACTGACACTAAACGCATATGGTATTATTGACTATTTATAACAACATTTATAATTTATAGGAGCTGGACTGAAATAGTTTCAAATACAAATACAAAATACACTATATTAGTGATTAAATTATTCAGACCCATATCAAATACATAAAAGTAAAAGAAGGAAACGATGACTTTTATATTATAGGAAAATACATCAGTCCAGCTTGACGATTTTCTTTTTTTAGCACGTTGAACATTTTTTTTGTAACATTTGTACAAAAGGTATCCTATTACTTAATAATAATTATTAATAAACTCTTTAACTTTGTTTTGTACATTGTTGATAAAATACATCATTGTTATTAAAAAAGATACTGTAATTTATAATAATAATACACGTTTGAGCATTTACTAAAAAACATTTTTAAAATTTAGAGAGTATACTATAGTATTATATTATGATTAATTCTTTTGTCCTTTTTTACACCAATCACGAATTGAATATTGTTCCTTAGATTCTTTACCTCTATATTCAATTCCTTGAGCGAGTTGTTTTGATAATAGTAAAGCAAATTTTCTATCTTCTTCTTCTTGTTTAATTCGTTTTAATTGTTCTTGAATCTCATCATCTTCTTTTAAGTAATATTCAAAGGAATAAACGGGTGAAGATGGTACAGAAGAACCTTCACTTGAGTGTAATAATGAAGATAATGTGGATTTTTGAGAAGACGGACCAGGAGAGTTATTTTCTTTTGTTATAAGTGATGGAGAACAATTTGTTAATAAAGATGGTGAATGACACTCGTCCTCATCATCATCATCACTATCAACTCTTAATTGACTAAAACTAAATTGAGATTGAGTAAATGACTGAGATGATGATGTAGTTATAATCTCTGGAATATAAACTCGACTTGGTCCTGGTTGTTCATTATCTTGACAAAATGTAGGATAACTGGAAGGAGTAGTAGTAGTGGTGGTAATATAAGAACTTCCTGGTGTTAGTGAGTATCCACTATCATCTGATGGAGAAATTGGTATTGCTGGTGGTGGTGGTGGTGAAGATCTTCTGATTCTATCTAATGAAGAACTAGAAATAGTTGATGTAGTGGAAGTTGATGATGGAGAACGTACAACAAAATTGTCAAGTTTTAATTGTACTCTATCCTCTTTATTACTATTTCCTGCTGTAGAAGAAGAAGAAGCAGATGATGAATTCAATCGAGTACAATTACGTTTATTATTTTTACTTTTAGTAGATGTTGTTGATGTTGATGGTCTTTTTCTTGGTTTTTTTATAGATGAACGGGGATTACTAGTATTAGTATTCTTCTTTTTTGTTTTTGAATTTGAAACAGAATTTTGTGTTTTTGATTGTGGAGAGGGTGTAAGTGTAAATATAGATTTACGTTGTGAATCCTGAACAATTATTACAGAGTCATTTAAGACTTCCACTGAACTTGTTTCTTCTTCAGCTTCCATTGCCTGAGCTAAGGCAAAATCTGTTTCTAGCTGAGCAGCAAGTTCAGCATGTCCTTCTTCTTCCTGTTTAGAAATAGTAAAACAGGAAAATATATTATAAAATATCTCATGCATACGTGTATTTGGTATTTGATGGTAAGATCATTATACATTATACATAAAACATAAAAGGATGAAATAATATGTTATAATATATTATTATACATGCAATGAAATAAAATGATGTTTTGTAATTTCTAATAATTTACCCAGAGTTTAGCAATAACAGCTTTAGATGCTTGTTCTTCAGCTTCTTTCTCTCGTTCTAAAGCTTTCTTAGGTTCTAAGTAAATAGCTTCAAGTTCTTTTGCTATTTCTCCAGGTTTGGATATATACCCATCAAGAACATGACTACTTGTACTACCACTCTCATCATTACCAAACCCAGAATCATCTGGTAAAAATGTTGTCCGAGACCAATTCATATTTTCTCCTGCTTCTTCTCTCTTTAATTCTTCTAATCGGATAGCAATTGCCTGAGAATACTACAATACACAAAAAATAGATCACCATAATATTGTATTATTATATTATAGCATATAAACAATAAACAATAATTGTTTATTGATACACAACATTATTATTTTTTATTACAATACATAATGCATAATATTATAAATGTGATTGAGACTTTAAAATTTATATGTACACATACCTCCTGTTCTAATCTAGTCTTAAATACAGTATTAACTATTTTAGCCATGTCCATTTTATTGGTACGAAGAAAAACTCCAAGACGATCTCTGCAGCACGGACAAGTTAAATTAGATTTCTCTATCATGCTCTCCAAACATTTGTAGCACACACTGTGCTTACACTAGAAATACATAATATGCACACACAAAATATTCAAATGATTATTGCTTACTTATAATGAAAGTTTTCAATAATTATTACTATCATTAGATATTTTAACTATATATAAATTATGTCATAATATTATCTATGTAAACCTTGAATGTGACAGGATCTATAAAGATGTTCATACAACAAGGGCAAATACACTCCGACTGGGACATGGGTTCTACCTTTTCATACTAAAACAAAAAAAAATAACAATAATTATTAGAATAATACTTTTCGTGATTACATATCAAATAGAGTATGTAGTTTATAATAATTAAAAGAATAGAAACAAAAACTAATTACGGTAGCTAATGATGGTGGTTTAGGGATATTCTTCCCATTTTTCCGTTTCATTGTAATATTTAAATATTAAATAATTTAATACACGTAAAGACTAACACACGTACTTTATAAAAATTACGATACAGAATACAGAATTATGGTAACAACCAATTATTGGCAAAGATTTTAATGAACACATGAATTAACAACAGATTACACTTTTCCTTACACTAATAATAATAACAATTAGTACTAAATATACAATTAACAAACTGAAACTGACAGAAAACAGAAAATGACAAAAAAAATTCAAAAATTCCGGCACCTCTCGCGCGAGCGGTGCAATATCAAGAAAAACACCTTGTACAAACTTTTTTTTACCTACGTAGTAAAATCATATGCAAATTTTGCAAAAAAACATAAAATAGGCATTTAAATAGTTTATTGATGTAATAATAATGAATCGCACAATTAAAAAATATGATATTATCATGATTCTGTACTTGGATATGTAAGTACATTATGTAAGTACATACTTATTCCAATGCTTTTTGTGTAGGTATTTATTCACATAAAATTAACAGTGGGTATATATAAGTATAGTATTAAAATTCTTTTCAACGAAACGTTTTCACCATGGATGGTAGAATTTGTTATTCCACAACTTTAATTAAAATATGCATATTATATTTTAAACATTTAAATGTTTGAATATGGAATATGGAATATATCAGGAATATATTATATATGGCAGTCACAAAATATATAGACAATTAAATAATAACAGTCAAGAATTCCAAAGATATTTTACTTACATTAACTTTTATTTGTACACTGTCCTAATAATGCTAACTGTTGTGAGATGGTCAATTTTTGTATTCCTGTTATTGTGCATTTCATCAATGAAAATCATGGTAGCTCAAGAAATATCAAATTCCCCAGATCAAATAAAAACGTTTAGGACTATAAAGTTTGCAGGTTACTTTCAATTTCAATGTAATTTTTCAGTTTTCATAAAATACTTGTAAACAATGCATAACATTGACATTTTCATTTTATTTTACAGAATGGAGTGAGTGGCCAATGAAATTTCCAATGTGTTCACCGACAAAGAATCAAAAAAGTTCACCCATAAACATTGATAAAAGTAAGATAGTAGAAGATCAACAATCTCAGACATTGTTTATTTATTCTGGAACTCCCATCAGTAGTTACGTCGTCAGTCTTAATTTCACTGGTGAAACTGGATATCAAATTGATGCCTGTATGTACTTATATATAAATGCCAAACATTATAATATTCTATGATTTCTGATACATGTGAAACATGTTCTATACATGTTATTTTCTGTATTCTGTATGTAGTAAATATAATGACGGTGAATACAGCTTTTCATGAAGCTACTTATATAACTGGTTTAGGTACTACTAGTATTCTTATGATTTCTGATGCAAAATGCAAATGATTTTACTTTTATATATTTACTTTTTCATTGGAAATAATGACTTTTAGCTAATGTTCATCTTGGTTTAGGAGATTTTTCTAATAGATTCCTGGAGTATGTACTATTCTTTTTCACTGATAAGGTACAAGTTTCTTCTCAACTATCTACACATCAAATAAATGGAAAAGGATTTCCTATGGGTAAATAATATTATAAAGTTCCTATATGATTAGGCTTTTCACAAGATGCTACATTATATTATGTACCTATATTATCCATCATTTGCAGAAATTGTAATGCTCTTCAGTAACCGACGGACATTTGATGATACAACTCAACTTCATATACTCGTCAATGTAATCATATTTTTTATGTTTTCTCCAGTTTCATAGTTATTGTTTATGATTATGATCGCTTGTTATTGTCAATACTTCTTTTTTCCAAAGATAACAAATGTAGACAATCCATTATTTGTTCCTATTGTAAATGCTACCAAAATAATTTCGGAGCGTATCAAAAATCGAGACAAAAACCTAAAACTGGTCGAAGCGAAAAGAGTAGAAAAACAAGAAATTATTGAAAGATTAAATTTACAAAAGCAGAAACTTGAAGCGGAAGGAACATTAGAATTATTTGACACAGTAAAGTAAAATTAAAACAATTCTCACTGTTATAAAACTGTTAGCTATATAATATATACCTAATTATAAAAGCACCACTATCTTTTAAATTGTATACATTTTGTATTATTTATATACAGCTCGAAGAGGCAAAACAAGCTATTAGTGACCTTCAAGAGGAAATTGAAGAAAAGAGAAGAGATATTCAAGACACAACTGCATTATTAAAAGATGAAGAAGCCAATGTCAAAATGTACACAAAGGAGTTTGAAGAGAGGAAAAAATACTGGAAAAAAAAATGTAATGATGCCATGAAAAAATTTGAAAATTCAATGACCGAATTTATGGAAGAAGAAGCAGAAGTTTCCTCCTTTGTATTTGATGAAGTAGATACTCAGCAAATAGAAGCTGATGCTTGTGAAAGTCAAGTAAAAGCTATAATGCATATCTTCATATAAACCAGTTATACAAGCATATAATTTACATATGGTATATTATAAGTATTCATAATATTTTTTCAATATTAATAATAATTAATAGAAAAATGCAGAATTAGAATCACTTCTCCAGAATAAAAAACACTATGAAGAAGAAGCACAATTATCTAGACAGTCTATTGAAGAATTACTTGAGGAGATAAATCAAAAAGAGGAGGAAATCAAGGGGATACTCGATGAATTAGGCTTCAAGACAGTTGAACAACTTCATGAAAAATCCGAGGAACTTGGTGAAATAATCAACCCTCATAATGGTGGAAGTGATGATGTAATATACCTAATATCATTAATCATTATTAAAATATACACTGTTAATATTTTTTCTTACATATTGAAAATACACTAAAAAGTCTATAATAAAGACTGTTGTTGTTCTCTTTAAAAGGAAGCACGGATAAAGAAACTGATAGCTGAGATAAAATATCTTGAGGCAGAACTAAAATTTGAACATCAATTATTTCATTTTCAAGTATCGTGGTTACTACCAGCGTTTGGAGGACATTATTTATACGATGGATCACTTCCCAGTATACTATTTATTTTATTAATTTAAATGATTTATTACATACTTATTAAAATAAAATTATGAAAGAGTAGTTTTGTAAAATGAACCATCATATTTTACATTACAGTCCCTCCATGTACGCAGAGAGGTTACACCCTCGTTTTTGAAAATCAAATCAGTATTTCAAAAGAACAATTCAATATCATATCGTCAATTCCACAATCAAGAGATGCAGAACCTCTAAATCAATGTCTGCCTGTCCTCTCTGAAGTTAATAAACGAGTTGTTCGTTATAGTAAAAAGAATCCTCAATACATATTAGATGATGCTGTTAATATGAAGAGTAAACTAAGGAAAGCTCTTAAAGATATCAAAAATATTGGGCCTACAGCATTCCATAATAATAATTATTTTGAAATCTATATATACTTTTCTTTTATTTTTTTCAATAATTTCTAGAGTTATTTATTATTATGAAATATGAAATATAATTCAACTTGTCTACTCTACTTGTATTTAATATGGAATATGTTGCTCAATCATGTACCATGTACATATTATGTCCTATACTGAATATAGACTATAAAATGCTTTCGATTCAAATATAATTCAATATTTAAAGGTATCTTGTGAGTATGATATTTTATACTATTACTCTTATTATTTATTATTAATGATTACTGAGCTACAAATTGTAATCCGTATATGATGTATTATTTATCGTTTATCCTTTATAATGCTTACTAAATACTTAATAAAAGGCGTCAAAAATACTAAATCTCAATCCATTATTTATTTTTTCATTATTAAGTTCTTTCTTACAACAACAAATAATAATAAAACAATAATAATAATTATTATTATTATTGAAATCAGAGTTGAGAGGATGGCCATCCATATCCATAAAGTATTAGTATTCGAAATCAATCCATAAATCTCGAGAGGGGAGGCGTCAAAAGACGAGTTATATGTAATATAATATTATTACTAATATAATATATTTTATAGTAACAATAATAATGGCCATTAAACATTACTGTTAATTTACTCAACATGTTCCATCAGTTTAAGTCCTAGGACTAATAAATCACTACATCAATTCGAAAAACGTCCAAAACAAAATCATAACATAATATCTCATCGTAAAGATCAAATGTCCACTATACATGAACCATAATATATTGTCATTATATCAGTTTCTAACCATATAATAAAAATAATTTCTATTTTGTATTACATCATATTATCTCCTCAATAGTTATTATTATTTGCCATAGACTATGTGCTATCCTTATTCCTTACTGATCTTTTTTTTATAAAAGAATATTCAATGTTTTCATTATACAACAACTCCTAAATCTTTGTACAGCCTATAATCTATAGATATAGGCACTATAATAATATAATATATTCTAGATTATAGGCTATAGAATCTTATATATATCTTAAAATAAATTATTCATGACCTTCATACTTGTTTTAAAATATACACACATATAGTGCATAATATTATATTATAACATGTCTATCATGTTGATATTATAATGATTATATGAGACGAAAATTGTATTACTTACACAAATAATTTTAGATACGAGAAGTTCTCAAGTTATCAAGTTCCTGTTTTACTTTAGCCAGTTCTCTCTTAGTTTCATTCAGCTCTTTTTCTGTTGCAAGTTGTTTTTCTCTATCATCTTGTTTTTCAGTTTTAAAGGAAGACAAGAGATTTGACAAAACTTCCAAAATATTTTTAAGAATTTTATCTAATTCTCTGTTCCTTTCTATAAGTAGAGTTTCAGAATTATTCAATGCTCTTCCTCCAGCTGCTGATGATGATGAAGCTCGATTATCCAGGAAATAATGGTGAATATTTTCCAATTTGGATTTCATCTCGCTATATGAATTGTTCAGACTATCAGGATCCTGTTTACTACTACTACTAGCTCCTCCATTACTAGTTGAAGTGGATAATCCATTTTTCAGTTCA
>JABASP010002669.1:0-18547 GCA_019776565.1 Sminthurinus signatus | reverse complement strand
ATAGTGTACGTTTGTTTCAATGTTTGTAAGTTCTGAGAATTTGCTTTAATTGCACGGTAAAAGTTTGATAACGGTGGACAGACACACAT
Source organism: Sminthurinus signatus (assembly GCA_019776565.1). Classification (NCBI taxonomy): domain Eukaryota; kingdom Metazoa; phylum Arthropoda; class Collembola; order Symphypleona; family Katiannidae; genus Sminthurinus; species Sminthurinus signatus. The sequence goes on along the minus strand of JABASP010002669.1, from coordinate 18,458 downwards.
TGGATCTTATAGCCAGCTTCGCTTCCGGAGCCTAAAGCAATTTTGCTTTCAAGGCGATATAAAATCGTCACGAAGTGAGGATTTTTAACTTTATTTTGTTTTGGTTTGCCCATTTCGGTTTTCTCCCTTTGAATATTCAATATTGAATAGCATATGTATACTGTATATATTACGTTTAGCATTCTACAAGGAAATATGATGCATAATATTTGCAATTTCAATGTACACAGCTGTTAATAGAAAAGCACATCTCTCTTTCTTTCTTTCTTTCTTTCTTCCTCTCTATTCATCTCAAATCTCAAATAATTAGCCGTAGTAAAGTTCAAATTAATCAAAACAGTTCATGAGTGGGTATGCCCTCGACAAATAACAAATAACAAACAACACATACACAAGCTCGAGCATGTACTATGCATGTACATTGTACATTGTACATTGTACATAATTTGTATTTGCAATCCGATTATTCGGTACACAATTGGCCAAGTTATTTAAAGCACATTGAACAACACATACAAAGGGATCGGTGCGCCTATAATATGCTTTGGTAAATATGATACTGAATGAAAATTCAGATTCAGATTACAGAGAATCGACAACATTTCAATTCAATTTCAATGTGTGTGTATGACCAGAACTCATGATTGATTACATACAGTATAGGTACAGTTGAGTATTGAGTATGAAAGCTAATGGTATTGTGTCAAGTTGACGTGTCAATAGTGAATCATTTCATGTCTATATTGTGTATAGTGTTACTTTTGATGTTTGATATTTGATACACAAAGAAATTTTATGATTTCTCCATGTATACATACATATTTACATGTATAAAGTACACGGATTCTCAATTCTAATGTATGTACGGATGGATGGATGGATGGATGATGATGATGCTCCTTTGATTACTTTACTGAATCTTTTATGATGAATTATAATTCCGTATTTGGCTCAGCATCATCATCATCACAGAGGAAGAAGAATCAGAACAGAACATAATAAATTAGCATAAATCATACACCATACATACAAGTACACGTAGACGTGGATACATGAGGAACTATCAATACCAGCGTGTCTCATTTCTGCTCTTTATGTCACTTTTATTTCATTTTCAAGTCACAAAATTTCATGATGGAAAGCAGAAAAGAGAAACTGCGTATGTTTTATGCTATAAAATGCAAGGAGGAAAGCAGAATAAATAAGTATTTGTGACTTATGACTCATGTCTAAAGAAGAACACGTTTGTGATGATTTTGAGAAGAGAATGGAGAATAAAGAGTCAAGAGTAATCCCATCGTTCAGGCAATGTAAAATAATTTTCTCCCTGGATATTTCCACTAAATTTTCTATTAAAATTAGAAAGAAAATTGAACCGAAAACATTCTTGCTGATTTATAATTTATTTTTATAATACAAAATTGTTCGTATGAACTTTGTTTTATCATCGCTATACCTTTTTCCCGTTAAGTATGTATCAAATTTTATTTAAAGGTTATTAATGTACCTTTTATTATAAAATAATTAAACTTAAGAGGTATAAAAATAAAATGTATGGGTTTATAAAATTTATTGACGATGCACTTTGCCATTTGCTATGCAACCTCAGAATCAGAATCACTTTCAGTAAATCAAAAGTTTACAATTTACTACGTACAAGGCAGGCTGCAACTTTAATACAAATGGATTGTACAACAATTTGCTTGTTTATTCCCATTTATGCGAATTTTCATTTTTGTGCTTTGATTTATTGGGCAATATACATGTTTTTCATGCATAAACAAAAGTAATGTATAATGTATCAATTTTATGCATCAACAATCCATGTGTGTGCTATCTGGTATCAAGACAAAATGATTTGACTTTAGAGACGTTAGAACAGAATGTCAATAAACGATTAAGTGTAAATGGAAAATGTATATCATGCAGGGAACAAGTAATCAGCAATAGATGAGTATTGCACTTTGAAATTTGAAATATATTGATTCGTACATTGTGCATGTACACACAAACAAATTCATTGTGGCAGTTCAAAGTGTCACTGCTGGATACCCTGTAAACTCACTTCATTTACCTTTGTATGCAAAGAGTGTCATTTTCCCCAACAATATTTTCCCTAGCTTCATTAAACCTCTAAAAATTTACATAAATAAAGGAAAATCACCATATGCCATGAGCCATGACTGTTTTTTTTGTTAACTCACACACACACAGACACAAATATATCCATTTGATTTTTGATTGTATATTGTAAATTGGCATAATGATAAAATGGAAATGATGATATCAATTCTATGTATTTCTTTTGAATGCAAGCATTAACCATACATGTACAATGTACATTGTATATTGACTAAGAACTATAAACATGTGGCACATACCTCACGATCTTCGTGCATAGCATACAAAACAACAAACAGCATTGACCATAGGTAAGAAAATACTTTGATTTTGATCAGGTTCAACTATACACTGGTTTAAATGACTGTTTATTGTAAAACGATAGGACTCGTCGGCTCATTTCTCATTTGTCAATTATTGAGCTTTAAAATGGAAAGGAAATGTTTTCCAGTCCAGTCCGGGTGATTACAATAATATATGTAAGTATGCATGTATATGCAGAATTCAGAATACAGAATCACAGTTCACACGCCGCTAATCAACTAATCAAGGAATTGTAGATTGTAAACGTATAAATCACCTATGTTGTTTACCCATTACCATAATATCATCCTATCCCATTCTTGTACTATGTTCTTCGTTCTCTGTTCTGTTCCCTGTTCGCTTGATAGGAGAAAAAAAAGTTTAAGACAAAATTATAATATTTGATTTCTAAATCAGCATGTTTCCTCACGCTTATACAAAACTGATTATCAATATTTTCTTTATATTTTATATTCCAACAGTATGAAATATAAAATACAAAACACAAAACATTGTAAATTGTAACGTACTGTTTTTATTTATTTATTTTCTTACTACAAAGTCCATCACTCAAAAGGAACAATTAACTGGAATAAAGTATCTTTTGTAGATAAAAGAAGCTTCTAAAGTAATTTTAAAGAAAATGTCATTTTACCATTTATCATACGAGCATTTTCATGTACAGTAATCAAATAACTGAAAAAAGTTGCAAAAATAATGCCCAATACATCTCAATTTAAAAGTTTTGATCTTGACTACTTTTTGTCAAAATATTTACGATTGAATTGTAAATTTGCCAATGTCGAATGTCACGAATGTCATATGTATACTTACAATAAGTAGCAGAAAAAATTCTTTGTTCAACATTGACGAAACAAGTATTGGCATACTTGCATCCCATTACCAATGAAAAACTTTGCAGATATGTAGATAATTTGAAAATTTTATGAAGCAACCATTATAAATTATCATGATATTCGTATTGCTTGCTTACATGTGAAAAGTGCATGTAATGTGCATAGCTACCGATATAAGAATATATCTATAAATAAGTATACTAAATTGAACAGCAACAACCCGTACTTTACTAAAGTTCATTTGAAAATCAATGGCAATACTAATACATACGACTAGACTACAGAAGTAAATATATACCAAAGATAACAATGGAATTGCAACTTTAACTGGAGACTGGAGGCGATTCCGAGTACATGATTTCGGCTTTCGCTGTTCATCTTTCACGGTGTAGGTCCATTCGACATGCAATTTAGACAATTGAAGTGAAGCTTAATCAAGCTCCGGTAAGAGCTACAAAGAGTTAGTATATTCGCATAATATGTACAATGTACAATGCAGACTCTTTTATTTACTCCTTTTAAATTTTATATACGCTCAATGTGTTTGAAATTCACGTGGCACATACTACGTACATCGTACATAGTACATAAGTTTATGCAGAGGGTAATTAAGATCCGTATTCAGCACCCCGCTGAACTTTATCAACGAACCAACAACAAATTAAATGTAGGATTTTTCCCGAAAGCAATTAATACCTTGATTATCTCGTGGCACTAATAGTGCTCAACTACTTTTGGTCTCATCAGTTCGTCGTCCTTTGAAATTCTATAAACTATAAACACACTGTGCATTTATCTATTCTGTATTCTATTCTTTTCTACTCCATATATCTCATTTTGATGGTTATCTCAGGATGAAAGTAGTACATAATCAAATGAGATTCACGTAGACGTTCATCAAGTAACAAGGACTAAACTTTACCCAGTATTTGCAATTACAGTGCTATAGTATTTAGTATTGTATCTTGCGCATGTTTACTGTTCAATCTTCATGTGTGTGAAAAATACTGCTACCGGGATAAAAGTACTAACTACTTACAGTAGGAGAACTTAGAGTAGGATGTTTTACAATAGAGATGTGAAACTTAACTTTTTTCATCATTCTTACAAGTTACAAGTTTCTGACCCTCAAAAGTTCCCTTACTTTTTGAAACCCAATTTTTACTGGCACTGCAGCAGTGATCAGTGATCAGTCTTTGCAAAATTGAAACTTGAATTCCAAACTTACATTTATAGTGTAAGCTTATTTTTACATGTATATAAGTTATACCTGATGATGCGTGCTTTTATCAAAATGTCTTTTGTCTTTTAAGATTAAAAATGTTTGGAGCTTGAAGATGATTGATTTCTCATGATGCTGATGCTGACAATAATATTTCTGATGATGGTGATAAGAATAACACCCCACAATGATGAGTTGGAGAACGGAGAACCTCTGTGTGAACCTCCATTATCTATTATCCATATTATCATATTATCAATGTTCAGTGTAATAGATATGCTATTTTTAAACACACTTTCTGGCTATCTCCACTTTTGACTTTACATGCGGACAAAATGATCATAAAGTGATTTGTCTTACGATACAAAAACATGCATTTGATAAGGATCTCAAAAATTCATCATAGTCAACAACATATGTACAAATATGTATGCATATGTAACTCACGGTATGTCTGTATACTGTATCATTTACGGCTTACGGCTTCATGCTGTCCATTATGTTTTCACTAATAGATTTTTTTTTCATTATCCAAAGCATATAGCATATAGGACAGTTTTAAAGGTCACCCTACCCACAATCCACCATATAATTTAATACAGTTTTGAGCAATGGCATATTTACTATTTACTATTTACCAACCATCAATCGTCAATCGTCAGTAGTCAGTACCTGTTGTACGAATCAATTTAACCAAAAACTTGGTAGCCTGACTTATTTGTTTATTTGTTTCAAGCGAAAGATAGTGCTGGCGACGATGAACGTCTTGAATCTTGAATCTTGAGTCCACTTACAAGTCAGTTGGTGATGACGTTCAACGTTCCTCAAAATGCCCTATATCCTATATCCAATTTCGTGGATAAGAGTTTGGGTTTCCCAAATCACAACAGACAGTTTTGTCATTTATACGTTACACGTCTGTCATGTATCATGTAATACTGTCGAGACAGTAGACAGTAGACGATAGACGATAGGCTACAGACAACTATTTGGGTTCAAAAAGACAGATAATGTTATGTAGACTGTAGACAGAAATTCTAGTAGATCCAAACCATTTATATAGCATGTACACTTATTGAAGAACAAATAACATAATTAGACAATAGACCCAAAACCCAAAATTCAAAACTCAAAAGATGACTTTTCAATCCCGTCTAAGACAATAACATAAGTTAAAAAACGAACAAAACTCAGCGAAACGCCAAGTAAGTAACTTAACGAGATCTCACTAACCATGTCCATGTCTCTTCTTGACTCATAAACATCTTGGTGCTATGAGCTATGAGTCTTCAACAGTCAAAGACATGATAAAAAACACCCTATTCGCCCACGACAAGGTGTACAAAATCCATGTTAACCCAGGTTCAAGAACAAGTACACCATAACAAACATACCTGTAGTGTAATTTATAGGTACACTCTGCACCAATTTTCCCCTTGAGGTGAAAAAAAGACAGGAAAAAATCTCCTTTAATTCAATATTCAATATTCAACGCATAGAATGGTAATTATTACTATTATTATTAATAGTTAATAGCAGAAGCAATATCATTCAACATTCAACATTGAAAAGTTATATATCGACTTATTTGTAAAATATAATTTGCCAAGGAGTAAAAAAGAACCAACCCAAAAACTAATAAATATTAGTCCACAGTAATAATTTAGCAGTAGCAACAATGAGCAGTCAACATTGGTATTAGCTTGGAGTTTGGAGCTCGGATGATTTGCTTGAAGCCAACTAGCATGAATTTTTCATACATGTACCAATGTACCATGTACTCTGTTCTCAAAAGTCAAATACTCATCGTATTTTTCTTAGGAGTGATTTGTAAACCAAAACTAGATTCAACTCTTAGAAAATGAACGACGCAACAACATCCAATCACACAAATACATGGAAAGGTACAAGTTAAACTGTACACAGCGTGTGATGACTGCTTACTGCTTACTATATGTAGACGTTCAACCAAAATTTATCAAAAAAAGAATGGTCCAACATCCAACATGAATAAAACCATTAGTATTCTGATACACGTCTAGTATATCTGTGCAAAAATATTCACACAATAAAGTTGGATATCTATGTAATACTACAAAATATAGAATGATAGAATGGGGCATGAATAGTGAGCTACCTTCGAGGTTTTGGACGAATGATGTCATCGTTCCGAATGTAGTGGTCAGGGAATTCTGCAAGTGGAGGTGGTACGCCACTGTTGGACATGGTTGAAATGTTTGTCTATCATCAATCTGTAAATTAATAAAGGAAACACAAAGGTAATTATTAATTACTATTAATATTATTAGTATTAATATTAAATGAATTTACTCACATGTTGTATAAATAATTACCACTAGAGTCTAGAGTAAAATGTGATACCGTATGCATTTAATAATATGAGTACTAAATACTGTCTACATTCATCTTTTATATTCTATATCCTATAATATATTTTGATGGAATAGTACATATCTAGATTCTAGATTTTGGATTTATTATACAAGCTAATTTGTGAACAAGTAACAAGTACTACGTACTACAAAAGAGACCGCTGGGGTTCTGAATCAAATAATCAATTTTCTAAGGCTCACGTTCATACACACTACACACAAGAATCAAGAATATACTTGGTTTAAAGTTGAACGTGCTGCAATTACAACTAAAAATTCAAGCCCACACACAAACATACAGGAATTATTATTATTACATATCCTTTGTATTTTGTATGTATGTATACATGACTTTGCACAGGATATTTCTCATTAAGTCTGACTTTGAAATTGGACTTGGTTCATTTTTTTTTATTCCACTTTACTATGTGCAGAAAAAATATATAATTTCTACAACAATTATTAATAATAAGTGAATTCCTTTCTTAGCGGTCGATATCTATCACCAATCGCGAAATTTCATTTAATTATTGCTGTCATTTAAAACACATGTAGCTGTAAATTTTATTCCACAATGTGTAATAAAATGTAAAACATATGATATTTAATGTTTGATATTGATATTCACATGTGTATGTATTTTTAGTGCAAAAAGTTCAGTGATCGTTAGATTTTTCTTACTTTGTTTTTGGCTAACCGAGTTTGCAAAAAAAAAAACAGTTTGTTGACTTCATAATACACAATATACTAAATATTCAACCAAGAAAGCTATGACCTTTTCCACATCTTTTTTTTTTAAAAAAAATAAAAAATCATCAATCCTTCCTACTTTTATTGCTCGTATCTGTTTCATACACATTCCTAAAATTACAATTTTACAAGCTGTAGCATAAAAGACCTTGTCGTAGGCATCGACAGGTCATAAAATACACAAATGTGGATGCATTTGCTTTTCTCTATGGATGTAAATATTCAATTGAAAACATACAAATTTTTGCTCAAGCAGTTCAGTTCAGCTCAGATTAGCTTACTTGTTCCTTGTGAATTGTGAAGATCTTCATCATAAATCATAATATGTATAATAACATACTATATACTACACAATTTTTATCCAGCATCCAAAGAGTGTCGAATGTATAAACTATAAAATATATGCATTTTGTTACGTATGATCATTTCACTTTTTACTACAGTTTGTATTTACTGTCACATGCACACTTTATAACCCCGTCACACATAAACTCTTTCACATACAATAAATTTAACATTATCTAAGTACCACAGTATAAAACTGAAGGAAGAAAAAAATGTGGGGATGCAAAGCTATTCTGTTCAAAGAACATGTTCTCCAAAAACATATTGAAATCTTTTGGTATTTTGGTAACATATTATATACTTCCAACTTTATACTTTATACATGCAAGACAAATTTTTGTCTTTGATGCAGAAAATGCATCATTACAACTCATGGACTGAACTATGGAAATTTTTTTATTCATATCCCAGTTTATTATTATTCTGAACGTGAGTTGAGTTAACACTTTATGCAGTTTTATTGCTATGCAATTCAAAGTTTTATTATTCCAATACCTATACGAATTTACAGGTTTCCATGCTTTAGAAAAATAGTAAAATGTAAAATTATACCAAATGCAAAGATAGCATTTTTGAGTTGTAAATAGTAAGAGTTAGTATAATATTATAGTATAGAAAGGACAACCCCAAATCCGGATCATCCGAGAGATTCACAATAAAAACAATGTGCATGCTCTCTTTTTTTCTTCAGACTTTATTACCTTAACCTAAACGATATTACTGAATACTGAATACTGAAGTCTGAATATTGAAGAGTACGATTCAAAACTTAAAAATTTCCTTCAAGTCGCAGATCGGGTTAATACGTGTCATGCAAATTTTAATAAGTAGTTTCTCCAAAGTCTGCTCTTATTAATCAAGTAGCGGAAGACTGAATAATTGTTTCTTTCACGCAGCGAGGAGGAAATTCAAAAAGTATAATCAATGACAAATTATTTTTTGTTCGCTTTTTACTTGTTCTTTCTTCTAACAAGTAATGAGTACTAGAAACCACAAGGAAACAACAGTAATCATCTTTGTATGAATATGAATATCAAATACCAAATCCACGTGAATACTTTTACTGTAGGAAATGACCAGTAACAAGTAGTGTAAGTAGTCATGCATGCGAATCAAATTAATATTTTGAATATTTATCATTCGTACTTATTATTATTATTACTATATATTATATAGATGGAGACTTGTGGTCAATGGTCAATAGTAATGATATAAACGTTTGATTAATTTACTGCATCAACGTGATAAGCATCCTACTGATACTGGTTAGAGTTGATAATTATGATTTATTAGGAATTATGAAAATAATTAAACCTTTTTTTCATTTTTTTTTCATTCTTTGTCATCTATACTCAACTTTAAATGAATGTATTATGTATATATAATCTATATACAAAAGACAGAAATCCAGTTCTCTCGCACTTGTTGTTTTTCAACCTCACAAGTCACAAGTTTTGAAAAGAAAGAAAGGGAGCAGAGATAAAGATTTTCTCGTCAGATTTCATGGCAGATAGACTAAGTGTAGTGAAGTGAGTAGCCTTTGGATTTATTCAGTACTACACACTACACACAACACACATATATACTTAATACATACTCCAAACTCCAAACTCTCTTGATTTGACAGCAATAAAGTAATAATATTGTATAATGTATAATGATATAAACTGGAGCCAAAAGACAAACGCCTTGAAAACGTGATGCATATTATTCAAATGATAATACTGCAACAACTTGAGAACTTAAACCATGTAAATGTTTTACAGCTCTGTATCCCGTATAAGAGAGACATGATATGATATATTATGTGGCGTACACCATGAAGCATGATATACTATAATACAGATATAATGTATCACAAAATGCACTTCTTATTACTTATTATACTTGTGAGTACTTGAGAACAGGCATTGTAAAAGTGTGATACATCTTCCGTACTTTTTGTTAAGCATTTAAAGAAAAAATTACTGTTTTACTCCTTCATTCTCATTTTTCTATCAGTTACCAGTCTATAGTATAACGTGTCCATTAGTTTTTACTAAGTATATTTTCCAGATTGACATGTGTATAGTATACATACAGTATAAACACTAGACACGTATGTGAATAATACAAATAATTGGAAACAAAAAAGAGTCATACGATACCGTGTACTTTGTGAACATTGAACAATTATATTGTACTGTATTTCCTTAATGATAAACAAATATGGGAGGAATCCATTCCAAAAAGGTTGAGTGTTGAGTCCGTCTACAGTCTAATAATTTTGTTTTTTCTTGTTTGGATAAATCTTCCTTTATTATACATACAAACGGCACAATCTTTTGTGCACAATCACACTCAAAACTGAAAAAAGTACTCTTTTTTTTATTTATTTTAAAAGGTCAATTCTTCTGACTTCTGACACAATCATGGTGCAAAATGTAAAGTTTAAAGTTACGAAAGAAATTCCAAACTCCATACTAAGTTATATGGATCTTCTTTATAAGGTTGTAGATACACATAACATGTATGCTAACTATTTAATATTTAATATGGAAGCAGGGAAATACAAATACAAATACAAACAACTAACAGGTTAAAAACTTTGAACTCCTTTAAAATTTAAGAGCTACAGCTTCTTTCCGTTTTTGAAAATTCCTGGTTTGCTTGTCTAAATCTCACACCTTTATGTACTAAACTGGATAAATAATAAATAATGAAATTTACTTTAACATAAGCGACTTGCTTGATTCTCAAGTTTATAAACCAAAGGCTTCCACTGGATTTCAACAGTTTTCTCCCTCCAGTTATAATAATAATACAGTATGTTATTATCATGTCAGATCCTTTCCCATTGCTCATGTAGCATGTGGAAAAGATAAGACAAGTAAACCACGCAGTTGATTTTCTATTTAATAAGTAAATATACATGGTAAAGTGTAAAGTGTGCAGTAAATTTCAGGAGAGAGGGAAGAGGAAAAGTGGGAGGGGACGTATGTAGAATGTAGAAATGTGTGTGAGCATCCCTTTTCCACACAGTTTTGATTTTGATTTTGACTTTTGACAAGTTTTAAATCTAAAATATGTGTAAAGTATTTATATATTAAAACGTTTTGAACCATTAGTATTTCATGATTCATGATGAATTTAACTAGTAACTAGTAGCCTAGTGCCCATACAAATGTATCATGATCCAAAATCTCCACCTAACTCTACTCTCTATATTCTACATTCTACACACAACATGTATAATGTATATGTACCTCCTTGATGCGTGATTCACACAAATTCCTCAACCTCACAAGTTATAATATCAACCCTCAAACTTGGAAGTATTCCATATTTCAAGTTTTCACTTAAACCCTTTTATTTGAGACAAGATAATGATTCCCAAGCAACAGTTCATCCAACACCATAGCACATAGTAAAAACTTTAATGCAGGTATCTACATGGTGAATTTTCAGGAACCGTTTATTACAATACATTATCTCATATCTCATAACAATATGGTACACATTACACATGTGAAACGAACGGTATGCTTGAAATCACCAATCATCATCATTATCTGCTATTACGTATTACATATGTTCACATAACACATCACATACCACACATCAGTTTAGTATAAAAACAGTTTTGAGTTTTGAGCTTGGAGTTTGGGTGCTCGCAATCCTATATCTTCCAATTCCTTCAAGTGTTTATCGCATGCACGATCATTCAAGTAGGTTTGTTCTTATAAAGTGTGTGTTTGAATTTGGATCACACGTCGTGCTTTAGTTTTCAAGCACAAATATACTGGACATTTTGGATTTTTCTCGTTCTCTCTCTCTTTGTACAAATTGCTGTGTGGTGGGTATACAAATGATTATTATAATGACCATAAATTAAACTTCATCATACTGTGTACGTACATGTATACATGATACGCTCAAGTAAAAACTGATAAATTTTTATACGTACTTTAAACTACATATTATACATCACACTATTAGGTTAAAATGAGGCGATAAAATAAATTCTCATGTGAAATGTAAAAGTAATGCATATTTTGATATTTGTTATTTGTTGTCATAACTTATAACTTGTAACATGCACAATGTACACGGAAATTAGAGCTACTAGTATTTTGTACTTTTCCAAACACGAGAGCTTTAGGCAAGTGAATTTGTTTCCTTGAATAGACACTAGATACTAAAGACTAGACATCACAGGAGTTTTGGTGAAAAGAACACCTTTTCTCCTCATTTTCGTGTTTTGACTTTTGACGTGATTTCAAACGGGAAATTCAACTCGTTATGTAGTGTGCACCACAAATGAGAAGAATGAAGCTTAAACTCAAGAAAGATCATGTTAGGGCATGTTGTAGTCATTTTTATGTGTAATCCAATATAATGATGAGAATTCACGAATACTTACGTCTATATTTGTTCATTCCAAAATGACAGAGAAAGGAATACTTTTTCAGCAATTTTTTCCCCTCTGACTTATGCATCCTCATTATTATAGCAATTATATACTACTATTAAAGTAAACAGAATAAACCAGCAAAAAGAAACCTGTTAGATATGAGCATGTTGCAATTGCAAGTCAAAATATTCTTAAGATGAATCCGTCTTTTCACATTTATTTTCATTATCATACTGAAGCGTAGCGAAAACGACTGCTGCTGCTATTTCTTCAACAGATAGACCTAATACCCACTGTACAAGCTCAAAACTCGACCTTAATGATTTATTAAAGATGAAGCAAGAGTTTATGAACTGATCATGAGTCAAATGTTTTATTCACCACATTAGTCATGCTTGTTTAAATTTCTTTCTTTTTTTACTCCTCAAGTCTCGAGTCCTCGCGAGAAAAAGTAGAATAAAATCAATCCGTCTTACTCTGACGCCTTTTCCATGTAATTTATACTATCAGAAATGGACAGAAATTTTTTAATTCAATCAATATAAACATACAAGTACACGATATACCATATATACTGAATCAGATAGTTTTTTTTACACAGATATGAAGTATCAAGTAGCAGGTACTACTACAGAAAATCTATAGAAAAAAAAGTAAAACTTAAAAGACACAGATATTGGTAACTTGTAACTGGCATATAGTAGCTAGTGTGTTTTATGTACAGCAATAATAATTATTCTTCTTTAGCACTGCATAAATAATCGAGATCGCAAGAAAATCTTGATGATGTGTAGATTCTTTTAATAAAGAAAAATAAATGAATAAATAAAAATAAGATAGACAGGTTTATTATATTTTACTGTATAGATTGTAGATTTAAAATGAGTTGGAAAGTAAATATCTTCACTCTTCGTTTCAAAAATGATCTGAATATCACCCATATTACATGTCTATGTGTTGAGATTTCAACATGTCACATTACACACTACTCATCGTAATTGTGAAGAGAGATGTGATATTTATTTGTATGATGTATATGCTAGATAGTGTAAAGATCTATTACATATTATATCTATGTCTCATCTCGTCATTAGTGGCTATTTTATGTATTGATTTCCTACAATCTAGAATCTAGAACCCTATTCACATGAGCATATGAAATCATCGACGATCAAAGTTTAATCAAACGAGTATATATATTAATTAAAGTATTTTAAAGTGAATGGAAACAAAAATCCCTTTTTGATATTCGATACTATTCCGTTGAGTGACTGGATTAAATGTAATAAATCTAAACAGATAATTAGTGTATGTGTGTGTACAGATTACACATATTCAAAATGCTTTTACAAGTAGGGCAACTTGTCAAAAACTTTCTAATGAATATTTTCAATCATCTAATGAAGAGATAAGGAAAATGAATAAAAAAAATCAATACTCAAGAACCCCGATGAACACCAATTAATTGCTTACAATTGAGTTAATACTACGGGATGAATTGTTCAGAGTTGGAAAGTTAAAAGCTTCCTAGTTTCTAGTCAATAGAAATTAGAGATGCACTATAAAATATCAAGGAAATATCATCACCATGACCCACAGAATGAAACCAAGAGGTTCAAGATTGAAGATATGAGTATAAGCATAAAGCATAATCCACATGTTTTTACTATTATTTAGAACTGTTTGATGTTTGATATCAAAATTTTTAGTAGAGAGATGCAGATTTTTTCACATGCAATGAGAGGATTTTAAAACTCCAACAGAGTGAGCACTTACTGACATGTGCATGCAAAAACATTCATAAACATTTCCACACACTATATTCAATATAGTGACTAGTGAATGAAAATAATGAGGCGTTTGGGAAAAAACTTTACACTTGAGCAAAAACTTCATACAAGAATTTATCGATTGTGGATTAGACTTGAATTTTCTACAGTAAATAGTAAATACGAGAACCACCATTTTTCATTGTCCTCTACAACTTTGCTGTTTGTACATTGGATTTGAAAACAAATATCAAAAACTGACAAGCTGATTTGTCTGTGCAGTGTGCAGTGCAAAGTGTACCCTGAACACTGTACACTCTATAGCTTCCAACTTTTCTCTGAATTAGACATTTTTTTGTGCTCACAAATTAGCAACATGGTTATCTCCCCAAACAGATGAACATGATAATGGTAATGGTGAAATCCAAAATCCAAACTAAACTAACTCACAGTCTAACAAGCAAGAAAATGTATAGTAAAACATTAGGATTTATACTAAAGGAGATAGAGAGAGAAAGAGGGAAGAAAATGATTGTTAAAACTAGAAAAACAAAGTAGTTTTCAGTTTGGATTTGTCAAGTTAGGCGCTATAATGCAATGATCGCAATTCATGATAAAGATCTTGTTCAGTCTCGCTCATTCAATAGTATAGTGTACAGTGTACAGAGTCTAGAGTAGAGAAGAGTCATTTGAAAAGCTGGAAGTTTTACCTTTGTGTATCTTTCTTTCTTTCTCTATAAGTCAGCATAATAATAATGATAATAATACAATACATATAAGAATACATATAAGAGGAACCAACAAGCTATAGCTTTGGTGAAACATTATCATTATTATTATTGCCACAACTCTTCTCGGAAACAAACTGGTCAACATTTTCAGTTTTCAAACTGTAGTTTACATGTAGTATGAGCAACAACTTAGAAACACGCACTTGTATAATAATATTTTGTAGATACTTTGTACATTTTACATTGTACATTGTACATCCATGAACAGTCAAACAGGTCGAAAATATTACACTGCTTGTTTTGAATTTTGATCATGATGTGCTTCCAAACAATATATTTACTATAATATGATGATACATGCAATAAAATGGAATGCCCAATAACGACAAAACTGTCACATGAATGGTTTCGGTGTCAACTTTTACAAATCAGCAACACGGAATGACAACAAGGCAAAAGAAACATGTACATTTCACACACATGTACATTGTACATATATGTGTGAACCAATAACAAAACGTTCATATGCATCATCGATCGAACATCTATAGTATGAACGTGTATGAGTTTTGTATTTATTCCTTGTACATTGTACATTGTACATTATACAAAGTTCATGACACGAGGTAAATATATATGCGAGTGCAAAAGAGTGACAGAAGGCAGAAAAGACAGGAGACAAAATTCTCGCCCGTATCAAGAATTTTATTTTATATTGCATGCGGAACTGTATTTTTATTTACGCACAACTATAAAACCCTAAAACCACACATCAACAACAACACCAACACCAACACTCAAGTAAGATTTTTCAAATAGTATTATACAAAACTAGTGAATAGTGAATAAATACGTACACTTTGTGTGTGTGTGTTTATGTTTGTGCATTGAATAAATACTTACACATGACCATTTACATGAACACCAATAACTGCTATCCTGATTGATTGATGACTGTGATAGATTCACACACACACACATTACATATTACACACATCTTGAACTGTCACATCCCTTTCTTTTTCTGTCTTTCTCTCTCTTCTTCAAATTACAGTATTCAAGTCAATAAACTGCATGTCATCAAAACATACACTATTCGAGTCGATCAACGTATATGAACTTGTACAATCAAACGACGAAAGGAATGAAATGAAATGTGTCGATTTCATATGTCACTGACTCCAAACTTGAAACTTGAAACATTTACCAAAAAAAATTTGTTCCAATATTCATGTTATGCGTGATCTACCAGATAAAATGTATTAGTCATGAACATTTATTTACTTTTACACATACTTATACACACGCGTAGATAGGAAGGATAAACAAATAGCATGTATATAGAAATGTTCCCACATACCATACCACATGCATGCGTCAATACAATAATATATTATACATATATTCAACGTTCAACTTCCAATTTGAACTCAAAAAGTCAAAATCCCAAATTCAAAATTGCTCGTATTTTTTACATTTACATAAAGAAAAAGAAAATTATTAGAGGGAAATGTAGAGAAAATACACAAAAACTTTTGAGCTTTGAGCTTTGAGTTTTGAGGCTAGCAAATAATCATCACCTAGCATGAAAACAGTCTCAAAAGTTCAAAACACGAGAGAACCACACACATTAACAGAATACCAAATACCAAATACAAAGTATTCCATGTACCATATAAATCCCAAGAATGGTGATGATAAGTGATAAGCATATCAGAGCAGAAGACGAGAAGATACAAGATACAAATGCGTATGAGCATGTGATGAGAGAGTCTTTTGTTTTCATTCTTTTGACTTGTTGTTTGTCATTTGATCGATTCTATTATCTCGAGTCAAATCTAAATCACAAGTACAAAGTACAAAGTACAAAGTTTTTCCTAGTTGGAAACAAACAGAATCATCAATGCATTGCTCATTGCCTTACGGAATGTTTTATAGAGTAAATGTACAATGTGCAATGTAGGCACGCATGTTTAGAGAAAAATCCAGCAGATTATCCATCCAAAACTTTCTAACCCACAATCCACACACAGTATCCAGTTGTCAATACATCCATCTATAATCTATATACCCCTGTACTAAAGGGGCTATATAAAAGGGTTAAAAGTTGGAAACTAAAAACTATCACCCTCATTCTCTGTCATGTGTACTGTACATTGTGGATTGTGTATACCATCTCCTCCACGTTTCTATCTTTATCCAATCCATTTGGTATTTGGTACAAACTGAGGACATTACAGTTAGGATTTCAGAATTGAATGGTTATTCCTTAAGGAAATGATCCCATACACTAATACTAATGCTGAACATTTCAGCTTATACATGTACAATGTACAATGTACAGAACTACAACTACCTGGATACTGGATACCCTATCATTACTTGATGAAAGTACATGTACAGAAAGTATGGGAAATATCATCCATGAAAAACAATATCTATAATCTATAGATTCCAGATTCTAGATGGAAAAAAAAGACACGCACATACAAAATATAATATAGTAGATATAGAGACAAACTCACAGTCCATATCTACATGTATAGTTCTCCTTTTCTTGAACTTGTTTCTTTATTTTCTTAAAACTATAGAGAATATAAAAGAACACTGGACCATTACCTATACATACCGAATATTATACCGTATAGCCACGTTTGACTCAACTTGGGAGAGTAAAAGACCAAAAAAAAGTCGTTGATAGGTTGAATCCCAAAGTCCCAAGCTCCAAGTTGAAGCTCTGTTCAACTCTGTGACAACAACGGTTTCATAGACAATTGATTTTTATGAGATTCAATTGAAATTGAACTTTGGGTTCTCACTTCTCTCAACCTCTTTGTCTTTTTTTTCCTCCTCTCCAGTTTCACAGTGACAGAGTCTCTCGTAATGCTAACATTGCCATTGCTATACATTTTCAGATCACACTGTACACAATAATACTCAAGAGGTCAGCAAAGCATTATACTTTATACGTAAAACTTATTGTCGTTTCATCCTCACGTTCTATCCTTATAGCTCACATTGTCAGATCAAAATGGTCATGTCATGCTTATAGTGTCATAGCTGTAGCTATGCATCCTAACCACTATTGGTCAACACAACCAACACGTAAGATAAAATCAAGACACGTAAAGAAGAACAGTCACTAGTACATAGCACATAGCACATAGAACATAGAAAGTAAGCATTGGTGACGATTGGGGATGAAAACAGGAATGAACTAGAACTTTCAGTTTGTATATAGTTTATATTTTACTTTTCTTTCTTTCGGTAAAAACAACGCCAACAACAACATCAACAATGAAGGAAAAAACTCAATGTACGGAGAAATACATGATTTCTATTCCACGAGCTCTTGCGTTTCAAAGAAGCGGACAAAGTTACACCTGCCAATAACCTAGTATAGTAGTATCGAGAATAAAGCAAAATAAAAATAAAACTAGAAAACTTTTGACTAAAAGCTTTGACTGGCTTGTGTTCGCTGTTCAAATAAAAATGGATCCACGAGTTACCAGAATTTCCCATCATGAATGGCACAGCAACACAAGAACACAGAATTTAGAATAATATAATTCCA
>JABASP010002668.1:0-18548 GCA_019776565.1 Sminthurinus signatus | reverse complement strand
CCAAATTGTGAAAATTTGAAATTTTTGTGAATTTTCAACATTCGGAAAATTTGGCCCTAGTATACGGCCAAATTGTGAAATTTTCAAAGTTTAGGAAAATTTCGTGACGGAAAATATTTTAGTCCTAGTATATGTACAAATTGTGAAATTTTCAAAGCGTTACGGAGGATTTTCGTGACGGAAAATTTTTGGCCACTAGTTGTGACCGAAAAAGGCCCAAATCTTATAACAGACCTCCGGCTTCGCCTCCGGTCAATAATAAATATATCCTTTTGTCTCTCCAATTTTAATGTTCAAGTACAAAAATTATTATTGATACTGATGACATGGCTCACTAGTTTACTTATGCACAATATGTGTACATCATTTGTATGTGTAGTTTGTAGTTTGTAGCTTGTACTCGTAGCGGAGCGAACAACGAACAAGTTGAAGGCAAAGTGTGAAAAAAAAAGATTCCCTTTTCATTCACTTTGTGTGTATTGTGTATTGTGCTTTGTGCTGCACTATATTGTGTAGTGTTGAATGACTCAGTCGCGAGGAAATCGTCAAGTGAGATGGACCTCGTAGTCGTTTGTCCCTCAGCAAAAAAAGCACCACGTTCATCGTTCACCGCTCACCGCTCATCTTATCAAGTCCTCAACTTTTTTTTGATTCTTATTCACGTGTAAATAGTAAATAGTGTGTAAATACTAAATATGTAGAGCTGGCAAATGGCAAAAAGTTGGCAGTTGGCAGGATGAAAGTGAAACTAGTTTTAGGATTTTATGAGTGATCTTTTCATCAATCGGTGGCTTCTTCTCTTGTTGTATTATATTGTGTTGTGCTGTGCTGTGCTGTGCTGGGCGTTTTAGTTCAAGTATTTTGTTAAGCTAACTGACACTGCTTCTGCTTCTAAATTCACGACTCGGGATGCCGTACCAATACAATATATTATTTGTGAATGTGTTTGAATAATAAATAAAAATAAAGATGGCTTCTTCGGGTTTTTTCTACAACAACCAGAATTTGAATCCGAATCAGAACCTGCATCCAAATCTAAAGTCGAATATGGCTCAAACACAAATAAAAATGCAAACCCCTCTACAGAAAATGGCCAGCATGAATCTGTTACACTCGGGTGCTAATAATAATAATAATAATCATGTTAAGGTTTCTAAGTCAAAATCCTCTTTGCCAGCATCAGCATCATCTTCTTCGTCGTCTTCGTCTTCGTCATCGTCAGTGATTCCGCGTAAATTGTGTGATTTTGTGTTCCGTCGTCAACCGGACAATTCTGTGTACAGGAGTGAGTCATTTAGATTTATACAAAAGTCGGATTCTTCCTTTGCCTCAAACCATGCGGCTGGACTCGCAAGGCGAAGTCTCAAGGTGAATAGTGAATAGTTTTTTTTGTTCATTTCAATTACTAACATTTTCTTTGTCTGTGTTCTGTATGTTATTCTTTATGCGTAATTGAGAATTATGCTGATTACTGATTACTGATTTTTTATAACGAACAATCATATCACATCATTTAGCTTTAACCTTAATAATCTTGCTAATTTGTCTTGGTTCTTGATTCTTGATTGTTGACTTTGACTCTTGATTCTTAATCAATAATAATAATAAGATCGACCACCATCATTTCAATTTCAGTTTCCATTTCAATTTTCAATACTGGAAATACAACATTTATTTCTATTATCTATTATCTATGTAGTTTTTTTATGTACTGTCAGTCATAATTCATCATTTATAATTTATAATATTCATATTCATATTGTTTTGTTTTTTGCTCAGGTTTTGGCACAATTCATGTTTTTCCACTACAGTTAATTTCAATTTTCAATACTACTTTTTACTTTTTGTTCAGTCCAATTCAAAATCCAAAGTTCAGTGTGTAATGTTTATTGTGTAGTGTGCAAAATAACATGATATACTTATGTCTGTATGTATATAATAATTACAATCATCATTACCGTTTACCATTATCATTGTCATCATCCCCGTCGTTAGACTCTTGATCAACTCTCACGTCTCTCATGTTCATACTCTTATTCGTACATGCACAATCCACAATCCACACTGATCACTGATCACGTACAAAGACAGTTTACTCAGAATTGAATATCCTATAATATTTTCTCACTTCTCACTTCTTTCCCATTATTTCATATCTATTTCATATTTCATATATTGATTATATTTCACTAAATCATGAGTTTTCTCTGAACTGTAGACTGTAGAATGTGGAAACTAGAAACATTTATCTAAACTACCCCTCACAACTTGATGCTCGATGCTTGATACTTGATAATAGATATATTTCTCTTTTTTTTCTCCTCTCGTTTGATATTATTTAGTGTTTAGTGTTTACTGTGTAGTTTGTAGTATTATTACGGCAATTAAGATTTAGGATGAAGAGAGAAATAAGAAATAATCTATAATCTATATGAAAGATGAAAGATGAAAGTAGGAGCATGAGTATGATATTTTACTGTTTGAGTTGCAAGTTAAAAGTTGGACGTTGGATGTTGTTTTAAGAACCAACGGATTTTTTTCCCATCGTGAAAATTAATTAAAATCGTGCAAACAGTGTACTTACCCTCCTCCTCTTTCTTCAGTTTAATGAACAATTTATAATTTATATAGAGAGTGAAATGGAGACAGAAAACCAAAGAGAGAGAGAGAGAGAGAGAGAGAGAGCGCAAGTAGTAGGGAAAAAACATATAAATGATTTATTTTCGTCATCGTCATCAACATCAACAGCATCATGATAAAATACCAGTATACTTTTTACAGTGTACGTTGAATCTTGAATCTTGGATCTTGAATGCTGCATGAATGATGAAGTAAATACGGAAAACGTGCCATGTGCACCTTTTTTACCTTAAAAATCGATAGGAAGAGGCAGAAAACAGAAAAGAAAACTGCAGCGGTCGTGGTTCTTGGTCACATCTTGAATCTCACAACAACAGAGAACAGAGACAAATTCAAATATCAAATATCACTGTAAAATTTAAATTGTACGATCTGTAAATTGTTGACTGTGCTACAAAAAAGGAAAAAGTTTTAATTGTTTTGTTCTACAGATAGTTTTCTGTTTGATGTTTGATGATGCGTTTTATGTTTTATGTGTGCGTAAACAAAATACACATTATTATTATTGTTATTAATTACTCACAGTTTTATATTTCCTGTTCACTTTTCATAGTTCATAATTCAGAGAGTGCAGAGTCATTAGTTTTTACTTTTGCTTTTGTTGGGATGGGTGACAGAAAATGATGGTTTGTATTTTTATTTTTGATTGAGTAATTAATAACATGTGTACAAATTGCGAATTGATATTTGATGATGCATAATGTGTATTTTGTACATGTATAAAAAAGTCAATTTGGTTCCAAGTTCCAAATTCCAAACCACAGGGAAAAAAAGGCAAGGTGCCATCAGAAATTTCCGAGGAACGCCCTCCACACTCTTCATACACCTTACGCACATAAATTTATACGCAAAAGGTATACAGTCTACATAAATTCTTCTATAAAAGTTACACATTACGCATTACGCATTGGAACGCTTAGGACGGAGGACGTGCGTACAAAATGATAACGATAAAGAGTAATGATAAAGAGTAAAGAATGCATAACGAATAATGTGTAGCTGAAAAAAATATACGTATATATCAGTCATTCGTCCCTTCAATCACGTGTCTACTCCACATTTTTAATTGATCCATTTAAGACAGCCACATTCACTCTCGATTCTCAATATTCAATGCTCAATGCTCAATACAAAATAATATATAATACATAAAATATGCTCAGAGGGCTCAGTGTTATTATTGATATTTTTTGTTTGAACTTGTTTAGTTGATTATCAATTATTATCAATATTCAGTTCACGAAGTAAATTAGAATAGATTTGAACACACTTTGTGTGATAATTGGATATTGGACTTGCCATCCATTTTTTGCATGCTTAATGCTTACTTCTTACAAGCTTACGTACAACACTGAACACTAAACATAATGTGGGACGAAACATCAAAGATCAAACAATTAATAAAGTTGTTGATTATCAAAGGGATAACATCATTTTCATTTTTATTGAAATCGATCCATTATAAATTATAAATTATCATTATGTACACACACACACACATATTGAACATTCTTTTATTTATGTGTACATTAAATATTAATGCATAAAATGCAGATCTTTTTTTCCATTTTAAGCATTTCAGATTTATTTAGTCATTAGTCTACACAGTCTACAGTTTACAGTTTACAGTGTGCATATTAAAAATATTATACAATCCAATTTTCATTCTTGATTCTTGATCTTTTTTCATTCTCTTTTACATACTTTTTTAGTTTTTATAGAGTTTAGTTATAGAGGAGTCCACTCCTTAAAAAACAGAGGCATGTGCAATACATTTCATTTCTACAGTAGTCAAAAGTCAAAAGTCCAAAGTCCAATTGACCATTAAAGACAAAATTGACTCATATACATATTTAATTTCAAGAGCTCAGCAATATTTTAGCAGTTTTATGTGTCGTTTATATACTTTATAGTTCTTTTCTCCTTTGTATACTTGCACTTTGAGAAAAAGAGGATGAGAGGAGCTCCCATTTTTCTCCTTTCTGTTTTCTGTGTTGTGTAAGCAAACTCTAAAATTTTGTTATTAAAATTAATTGGGATGGATAAATAATTTCAAATTTCAATCCAAACTCTAAACTCAAGACTCTAAAGTCCAAACAAAAACCATTGATGTAATAATACGCGCTACTCATGTCATATTTCATATCATTATGCCGATTACACTGCAAAATCACGGTGTTTTGTTTTTTGAATGCTCAAATGATTTAAGATTCTCAATGAATTTAACATGTCAATATAATTTTTACGTTTGCTTTTGTAATTCTTCTAATTGACAGGGAAAATGACAAAATGCCAAATACCAAATAGATTTTATGTTGCATGTTTCATGTTTTATGTGAGCTTGAACACGCATAAAACTGTTAAGTGTTAACTGTGCATTTTAACTTTGAACATTTGAACATTTGAACTGCAACGAACATTGTACAGAGGAAATGGACAGCGAGAAAATATAAAATACAAAATATCAAATGCAGACATGTCTCAATAAAGACAAATATTAATTTTAATTAGTGTAATAATTTTTTCTCCCGTCAGACTTTATCTATATTCAACCAAGATATCGTATTATGAAGATTGCAGACACTTTATATACTTTATACTTTATTCTGTATTCTGTATTGTAGACAATGTACATTGTACATTGTTTTAACGTGGGTTTTTGAAGTTTGAACGTGTACTTTGTATACTTTGTACAATAAGAATGTAATAATATGTACTTAATATGTATTTTCATATTCGTATCTCAAATTGCATTGGCCGTCGACATTTTTATAATTTATCGTCCATTCTATAGTTTACAGTTTACAGTCAAATGTACTCAGTTCTCAGTTATAGATAATAGATAATGAAAAAGAAATATAGCGATTTTCAGTTCATTACTGAACACTGAACAAACTGAACACACACAACACACAACACACAATGCATCATGTAAATATGATTCATGATTCAGCGTAGAGACAAGAGACAGGAGACAAAATAAAATAAAATGCAAGTAGGATTTCCTCGATAACAAGATTAATGTTTCACTCGTACTCGTATTCGTACTCGTACTTATCATTACTCGTAAATACCGATGCACGCTCCTGCATGTAGAGATATTTACTGTTTACTATTTACTTGATCTGATATGTAGAACGTAGTACAAAATAATACAAGTACATTCTTCATTCTACATTCTGCATCCACATTCAAATCCAAACTTACATAAAGAAAATTGACAATTGACAACACATGTTGAGCATTTTTGAATTATTACACCCCACACTCTATTATCTATTATCTATTCTCTATTCTGTGTTCTCTGCACATTACAAATAGTGCTACTTATATTCACACGATAAAAAAGGAGATGAGAAAAAAAATCAAAACCCTTAAAACCAAACCAAAACAAACCAAGTTAATCATGATTCATGAATATACAAAAGTATTTTATTTATTTACATACACATGTTTTTAAGTATTATGTATATCTTTATTCTTTACTCTTTATCTTATTGTATGTTTTGCATTTTCGTAATTTGAGCTGGGATTTGGGAGCTGGGAGAAAAAACTGAAACCTCAAAAAGTAAACTTACGCAAAAAAGTACACAGTAAACAAAATGCGAAATGCGTAATACTCATGTAATATTGGTCATACAAATACGTAGGATATTAGGAGACAGGAGACAGGAGACAGTAGATACCAGAGTATTTCATATTTCAATGGAGTATTCAGTTAATAGACCAACAAAAAAGCAAACAGCAACAAGGATGAGAAATGAAAAGACAATGAGATTTTTCATACATTTCCTTTTATTTTTTATCATCATCTGTCCTCTTCTTCCTTTTGTTATTGTTAGTTGTTGGTGGATGGTGGTTGAGATTTGAATAGAAAAATCTCCACACTCCTCAATTTACAATCCATAATCCATACCACACACCGCATTCAAAATACAAAATACAAATGTAAAATATGCAATACTTTACACCTCGTTCATACGCAACATTTCAAGAATCCACTGATTCGTTATGATTATTAGATATGCGTTAAGTATTCTCGATTCTCTATTCACCGTTTTCACCATCGTCGTTGTCGTCGTCGTCTTATTTTGTTCTCTCTTTTTTAAGCCTAGGACCAACTTTAACAGCCAAACAGAGAACAGAGTTAAACGAATAATACTTGGAGTTGTCTTTTTCCTTGTCCGCCTCTCTTTCAAAAGTCTCAAGTCTCAAGTCGCAAGTGTGTGTGATGTGATAAGGATTGAATTGGTTTTTGGATTTAGACTTTGAGTTGGACTTGATTATGAATTATGAATTGTGAACAAATATATATACACACACATGTACAGTGTACAGGTTGTTCTTTATACTTTATTGCTCAATGCTCAGTGCTCAATGCTCAATATGAATGTGTATTTTGTATTACATTGCATTGGGTTTTTTTACCTGTTTTCCCTTTCACTCAATACTCAACACACTGAGCTCTCAACGCACGTTCTTCATTCTTCTTCTTCTCTATTATTCTTCCTCAGTACTCGATACTCGAACTACTAGAGATTTGAAACTAGAGACTTGAGACTTGAATGCTGAACAGTGAATGAGTTGTAAAATCTTGACCAATTTATGCACATAAATAATATATTACACTCCTATAAATATAACACAATAATAATAATAATGTACAATATGAAACGTATAATGTTTTATTAGCAGTATTATTTAGTACTGCACTGACTGTTATTATTATTATTGTTATTGTTGTTATGATTTGTAACATGTTACATGTGCTCGAAAATCTGCATCTGCCAATCTAAAATCTATAGAATCTACAAGCTAGTCAAAGCAAACCTCACACAAAGGTAATAGTTAATAGTTAAAATAGTAATAGTAACAATAATAAAAAAGAATCAGAAATATGTGTAATAATAATAACGACAACGATAATAATAATAATTCTCATAAGAGTGATAATGAGTTAATCCACTCCGTTTCATATTTCATAAGTACTTTTGGTATATGCACAAAAAGTATAAAGTATACATATTATATGTACTGAAATTTGAAATGTGTTATTACTCATTACGCGCGTGTACTTTTTTGTCATTGCCACTAGCTAAATTTTTATGCATTCTGTAACTTTTTGTTGCATTCAGCATTGTGAATTGGGAATTTTGTAGAGTATGTACAATTTTCATTTTCCTCATACTTCATACTTCATACTGTGATTCACTTATTTTGGATTGAAAGTTGCATGTACTTTTGTTCTCTGTTTGGTGTTTGGTTTGTCCAACTGTTATGCATTATGCAGAGTGGAAAACTCTCACCTCTTCCCTCTTACGCAGCATTCAAAAAAGACATTCCATTGTAAAAATGTGAATAATTGTGAATTATGCTACCTTTCAATACTTAATAATAATAATGAGGAATCAGAATATCTCGAACCTCTCGAATCTCGAATCTAAATGTAATTGAGAATTCAAGATTATTTTGTGTGGAGCAATACTGCACCTTCTGTATATTGTACACTGTATCAGTAATCAGTATCAGTATACAGGATAAATTTAATTCATGTGCATTTGATATTTGATAACATAATTTATTTAACTTACTACTGTACAAAAAAGAATAGAAAAATTACCCTCATTTGAAATTCAAATAATCAGTAGGACAAGAATCAAGAATCAAGAAATATCATAAAAGAATACTATTTATCTTTTTTATCTTTTATCTGATGAATTTGAGATTTGAGTGAATGGATCTTTCTGATTTGATTCCATTTAGCTTACTTTTGTGCCATATGCTTTATGTCATGTAACTTTTACTTTACATACCATTCTCGATATTCGATTTTCAATGCTGTAGGTTTTGTAGATAGGTTTAATTCTGTTTATAACTATGCAGCTGATAACCGATAGAGATGAACAGAGATAAAGTTAATAAGATGAATTCAAAAAAAATCTTCAACTTTTTAACCAATTTATGAAAGCTTGATATTTGATATTTGATAGTCAATGCTCAATTCATCTTTCTACGATCGATATTTACAGGATCAAAGTCAATCATAATATTTAGTATTGTACACGAGAATACTAAGAGAATCGAATTGATTGAATGAAATTGAAAGGGATTGTTTCTGAATGTTACCTGATGTATTATGCAGAATATAAAATTACTACATGTACTTTAAGCTTGTAGTAGTGGAGCACAAATGTAAAGTGTACATATTTAGCAAAAGTATCAAGATTCAAGATCCAAGATCCAAGAATAATCATAAACATGATAATTATTTCTTGCATCATCCCTCACAAGATACGAACAAAGTCAGTTGGCTAGAACAGCAGCAGCAACAGTCACTGTGGTCTGTGACCATTGTCGTTTGCCGATTGTCCATTGTCGAATCATCAACATAACATTTTGATTTCTGATTTAATTTCGACGTGACATGAGAGCGGCAAATAGCAAATACAGATAGAAAAGGAAAAAGGACGGGAGTCTCTCTAATGAATTGTCATTATCATTACCAATGTTTTCTTGTTACATTACGAATTACGAATTATCATTTCATTATCATTACATTACACTAAATATTTTGAAGTTTGATGGGTTGGGTTAATTTATCTTTCATCTTTCTATCTTTCTAGTTTTAGTGTGGATATGAGAAATGAGAAGTCATTCAGAGTTTGAAATTTGAAATACCATGAAAAAGTAGATTGAAAGAATGAAGCAACTTGCAATTTATTTGTACAAAGTACAAACTACATATTTACTGTTTACTGTTCACAAATTACATGCACAATCCTCAATTTACAATCTACAATCTACAAACTGCAAACTGCAAACTGCAAGAAAGTAGAGCTGTTGCTGATAGTTGATAGTTGATGGTTGGTAATGTTGCTGCTTCTTCTTTTTTTTATTTCTCAAGTCTCAAGTATTAAATTACTCGCTGTTCGCTGTGTGAGGGAAAAATGGATATAAAAGGTAAAGAAAAATTAGCAGAGTTGAGAGTTGAGAGTTGATGGTTGACGTTGGTTGATTGTTTTGTTGTTATTGATGTGCAGGTTCCTTATTGAATAGCAAAACGTTTCTTGAATTTATAATTCGTAATTCGAGCACAGTGCAACTTTTTATACATTATATTATATTGAACGTGTATTTCAATTCATGAATGAATTGATTAAAATTTGAGGCACTCCACAATACACAATACACAATCCACCCTACACCCTACACGTTCTAAGTTCTACGTTTGTCCATTGTCCATGTCCAATGTCCATGCTCTTTGTGACTCCTGCACTCACACGTATGATTGGTGATTAAAGAGTAGTGAGTAGCTGTCGCCTCAATCCTCAATGCCCAATTCTCAATTCTCAATTCACACTGTTTTCAGACCGCATCCAATTTGACTTACAGCTTCTTTGACCATGACGAGATTCAAGAATCTAGAATCAAGAATCTCTGTTCTCTGTTTGTGTCAAATGACTGATGATCCGTGATTTGATAAGGGAATTGAAACTCAAACACTTGAAATTGGAGATGGGAGATGGGAGATTTGAAATGTGAGATGTGAGATTAAAGATGGATGGATAGATCGATGTGGATGGATGAATTGATGAATGAATAGATCAATTGAGTCAAGTGTAAAGAGTAAAGAGAGAAAATTGGGAAAATTGTAAATTAACCTCATATTATTTCATATTATCTTTTTTCCCTGTAGAAAAAATAGTCACTTATTCATTCATTTGTAATTTGTATGGTGTGTGGTATGTATTATTTATTACTTATCACCTATCAAATTTCCGATTGTTGATTCTCGATTCTCAACAATCGACCGTCAAGTGTTGAGTGTTGAGTGTTGAGTGTTGAGTGTTGAATGTTGAATGAAGGAAAACCACACACATTTTTATTTGTCTCCTTATTTTTTCCTTTTTTTCTTTCACTCTTTAAGTTTTACACTTTTCATTTTTCATTAACTTTTTTACACCTCTTGAGAATCATGTATCTTTTTTTCTTTGATTTTGTATTTTGTATACATATTAAAGAATTGTGATATCATGTTTCTTTGCATCACCACAATTAGCATTTAGCATTGTGGACTGTCGACAACATGATTGATCATGATTTATGCATTTAGTATTTATCAATCACAAGATGAATAAAGTATGAAAAAAGTAAAAAAGTAAAAAAAAAAAACTGAGAAACAGGTTGTAATTAATCAGAATCAGAATCCAAAATCAAAAATCAAACCAGTTGCTCTCATAAAAAATAACAAATGAAAACTAATCTAAAAATCTTAAAAAAGAGTGAGAATGTTAAACATGAATTAAAAACCTTGGTTCATTTTCCTTTGTAACAGGTTTTAGTTAATGACAACTACACGGATCCGCTGGATAAAACTTTACACTATCCGCCCAATAAAACAGCCAGTACAAATACAAATACAACTACGAACACAAATGGAACTACAAACGGTGGAATAAATCCAGATAAACTTCAACAGGTGAAAGAGGAGCCGTCATATCAAGAGATTGTAGAGAAATATAATGCGCCCTATTATTATTCGGACACGATTAAAGAACCCACGTACTGCTCGCCACTTTCAGAGGAAACCAACAATGGCACCGGCACTACGGATGACAATAATGGAATTGGTGAAATTCATAATCATAATCATAATAGTGTAGAAAATTTGAAAGAGTTGAAAGGGAAATCTGATGAAAATGCCGTCCTCAACAGTCCTCACAATTGCTGTAAAAAGTGCTCTAATTGTACTGCAAATTCAGAAAAGATGAGAGATGAAAATATGATAAAAATGTACAATAACAGTAATAGTAATACTAATAATACGAATAATACGAATACGAATACGAAAGGAAATCCAAACTCAAATCCAAATCCAAATTCAACTTCAAATTGGAATTTAAGTGATAGTGAATGTTCTAGTCATCATCATTCCTATTATTGTACTAGTGGTAGTGTTAAAAGTAAAAGTAGTAGTAATGAGCCGAAACCAAATTTCCCTCATCATGTGGATAATATAATAATTGCTTTCAAATCCACTAGTTTGAGAGGAACGAACCACCACCACAACATCAACAACATAAATAACAGCAACATGAACGACAATAGAAATAATACAAATAATAATACAAATTCAAGTAGTAATAATAATGGTGTTTGTGATGGGAATTTATGTAGAAAATGTCAAGAGTTTTCTTCATTGTCCAAGGTTGTTCCTCACCGTCATCAATTTATCTCCATTTGTCAGATTCAAAACAGCCCCGTCTCAACAATCCACCACAACTACATTCAAAATAGCAGTGGCTTGGAGTATTTGGACAGGCTACAAAAACACGAGGACTCGGAACATTCCTCTTCAACTTGTTCCTCTTCTTGCTCACGCTCTTCTTCAAATCTTCATTATCACTCTTCAGGCATGGTAAAAACAGGAACAACGTCATCTTCTTCTCCTTGTTGTTCTCCCTGTCCGTTTCCGTCGCAGGCAATGCTCATTTGTCATGAACGCCCCATGAGTTTGGGCTCTATCGAATCATTAAGATCAAATTTATCCACACCAAACAGTCATATTCACAATCACCATAGTAATCATGATCATAATACAAAAAGCTATGATCGGAGTTCAACGATGAGTGGGAGTGGGAGTGTTGACTCGGCCTATTCCTCTCATGTGATTAGCCCTTGTCCTAATTCCAGTTCAACTTCAAGCTCCAGTTCTATCTCCATCTCCAACCCTTTTTTCAACACACATCGAATCTACCTCGTCACTTCAAATCCGAATCATGATCCACATTCCAGCCCGACTTCAAATATAAATTCAAATTCGGATGATGAAAAAACCGTAGAATCCTCAGTGGATTATGAACTACACATTCAATCTCTGGATGATTCTTCTCATATCCAAATCCTGACGTTGAAAAACGGAAATCCACCGGAGGAATTAATATGTAATGAACATGGATATGGATACGGAAACGGAAACGGATGTAGTACAATGTCCACGTGGAAGTCGTCGGATGAAGCCTGTGTCGATGATGATGATGATAACTTTAATAGATATGGAAATACTTGCTCACTTACAAATGAGGAATCTTTTAAAGGAGAAAATGAGGATGTAAAAGCTGATATTTTTTACCTTAACCTTCAAAATCAAAATCAAGATGAGAATTTTAATCCTGGGCCTTTGTCTTCATTATCTTCAGATGTTTGTCCCTCGGATCACTTTTATTCGAGTGTGGGTAGAAATTTGAGCTTGATTAGACCTGGAACGGAAAGTGAAGCTTTCCTAATTCACAATCCTCCTGCACCTCCCAACATTGTTTATGCCAATGTGAATATTCACAACAAAAATCAAAATCCAACAAAATGTTCAAGCTCAAGCTCAAGCTCAAGTCAAATTCAGAGAAAACAACATCAAAATCAAAATCAACTAGCTCATGCAAAATCCCAGGGCTTTGGCTCAACATACTCTTTACACAATCCAATCGGCAATAACCACAACAGTAGAAAATCAACGAGCGGAGAAACAGCCCAAGAACAAGAACAACAACAAAATATTGACTTAAACTATATTAAACCTCGTCGTTGTTGGAGTCATCTCGACTTGAATTTGGACTCGGTGGATCCATCCGTAAAACTTGAGGTGAGTTTAACAAGGGCAAAATGAAGAGAAAAGATTTACTAGTTTCTTATATTTTAATGCTAAATAATAAATAATCCTCTCATTTCTTTTAAAACTTTGAGCTTTGGATTTCAGAAGCTACTCAAAATTTAACAGTAGATAAACTTAAAGTTGAAAGTAATTAATCATTTTTAATCCCTCACATACGATAATATTGAAATGATATTGATTCACTTAGAACGCTGCTTGGTTTCACGGGACAATCACACGAGTTGAAGCCGAGTCCATGTTGAAAGATACCAAAGCCTCATCCTTCCTCGTGAGGAACTGTGAAAACTCAATTCCTCACAACTATTCACTCAGCATCAAGTAAGTTTTGTCTTTTACTTTTTGCATAGATACATTTAATTCTCTTTGGATTTTAAGTTACAAGATTCAAGTTTTAGTTGGCCCATTTTAATAAAGGACATGGACAATTGACATTGGACTTTGGACATTGATAATGTTTTGTGGCTCGTCATTCGTCACTCGTCATTCGCCATTCGTCATTCATTCCTCTTGTCTTTTGCTCCTATTTATTATTGATGTTAAAAGTTAAAAACACATAAGATAATATAATGCAGATTAATTATGTTGAACATGAAGAGTTAAAATCATTACATTAACTTGGAAGAATGTGTATCATGAATTGGATTTCTTTTCTTCTTGTCCTGTCATGTCATGTCATATTATATCACCTTGCCTTGTACAGAATACAGAGTACAGAAACTGCTCAGTGTTCAGTGTTCATTCTCTTCTCATGATAATTTTATTAATCTCTCTCTCCCTTTTCATAATAATAAATGATAAAGGATAGAGAAAGAAGAGAAGAGAACTTGAGGCATGAGGCATGAGACAAGACATGAGCACCAACAATGCTCAAACGCCAACTTCCAACAAGAAACAAAACAAAAACAAGAATAAGAACAAGAAACAAGACACGAGTCTAGGGTCTAGAGTGTAGTGTGTGGAGAATAAATGGAGAAGCGAGCACGTTTCAAGTTGAACTCATTCAACTAGAGTTTTGAGCTGTGAGTTTTGAGCTCCTTCCAATTTCAATCCATAACCACTTCCAATTTCCATTTCCATGTCCATATCCATATCAATTCAAGATTCAAGATTCAAGGCAAACTGAAAACAGAATGAAAGAAAAAACTAAACATCTTTGCCTTTTGCTTTGTAAATAAATCAGTGTACATATTGCATATTATTATGTACATAATATGGTATACAAAATACAGTACATAATTTATACGTAGAATCAAGTGTAAAGAAAAAAGGAGTCAAAAGGTAAAGCGACAAAGCCACATGAAAGATGAAAGATAAAAGTGATCATCTAGATTCTAGATTATCTATCTATTATCTATCATCTGTTGAAACTCATTAAACATTACACTTTTCTATCCAATAAATAAAAGGTAAAAGTGTGAGCTCTTTTCTTATCTTTGTTTATTTCTACACACTCCAAACTCTGCACTTACACGGCTATTTTAATTTTTTTTTGGTTTCGTGACGATAAGTGCATGTACAAAATGATATGCATATTATACTGTAGGATCTTTTGTGTCGCACATTTGATATTAGATACACATGTACACATGTAAAAAATGCATTTATGTAATCAGAAATCAAAAATCAAACATCAAACAGACGTCATATAATTTTGCAAGTTGAACTTGGCATTACTCTAATGTCTAATGTTTAATGTCTAATGGAAGTATGTACTTTTATTTACTAGATACTTTACATCATTTACAAGTTATGGGCTTTTAATTTAATCACCTTGGTTGTTGATTCAAACTTTAAAATTTGAGACAGTGCATTTTACTTGCAATTTACACGGTACACGGTACATGGGGCAATGGTGCAAATAGCAAACAGTACGTGATAAATAGGATTAAAAACCATTAAAAGTTGTTCCCCTCCATTTTTTTCCTGTTGTTCTTAATCCTTATTCTTGTTCTTTGGTCGTTGATCGTTGTTTGTTGGTTTGGTTGTTGGTTGTTGGCACATTAAGATTAGGAAAATGGAAAGAAAAGTAAATTTTATGGGTAAAATGGATCTTGTGTACATATTGTACATTGTTGTTTTATTGATAGTCGATGGTCGATAGAAACATAGAAACAACAAAGATAAGCAGGAAATGATTATTATTGAATATTGAATGTACATTTTACAATACATTTTACATGCTTATCCTAGCATAAAAAATAAAAAAATCATTGACATGTGTAATACATAATACGTAATGTATAATGTGTAATAGAATGCACAAAACCAATAACCAATATTATTTAAGCAATAAAACATAAAAGATACAATAAAATTAGGGGAAAAAAGTTGACCACTTTAAGAAAAATGTACACAACCACCAGCGACCAAAACTAAAACCAAAAGCATACAAATGCTATTTACTATTTACCCCTCATTATCATTTGTCAATCGTCAGTTGTCAATTGTCAGTGCCAGCGTTTTTTTTACCAGTGTCCATTGACCATTTTCTATTGACTATCGTCCATTGTCCATTGTCCACTTTTGTTCATTGACCGTAGATTTTTTAGAAATCCACAAATTACAAATTCATAGATGCGAAACTGAAAATGTAAATGTAAAACGTGAGCTGTTTCTTGTTTCTTATTTGTTGTTGGTTGTTGGGAATATTTTGGAAAAGAAAAGTTCCAAGATAAATCAAAGTGTTTTTACTTTTTACTGTACATGTGAATTCTTTACACTATCATGTTTGTTTTTTGTTTCTTTTATTTGTCTATTATTTCAGATGTGCAATTGGATTCATCCACATCCGAATGGAGATGAATGGGAAAGGGACGTACATTCTGGCAGAGCAAGAATTCTTGAGTGTTCCACAGTTGATCCATCATTTCACCAAGCATCGACTCCCGATAAAAGGAGCAGAACATATAAAACTCATTTATCCAGTCATTACTCAATTCCTTTAGCATAATAAATAGGACATAAAAAATGTAGATACATTAGAATTTATACTTTTATACTTTGTATTTTTTTCATATGTATACAGAATACAAAAAAGTATTCTACTTTAATATGTTGTATAGATATATAGATAAATACTATTATAAATGCTATTTTGTTGCTTATATATTTTGTTGACTCTTAATGATGTTGGGCATTTTTTGAAAACTACATTTAAATTCGTAAAAGTGATACTTTATGATTTTATCATTTCACAAATGTGTGGCATGTTGTACACTGTACACTGTATACTTTTGAATAAAAATCCTAATGAAAATCAAACATTCTTTTCTTTCACAATAATATACTTACTTTTGATTTTTGATTTCACCAAAAAACATCAAGATGCAAATGTGTTGATTTTTCATCACGCCAAGAAACCTAACCTAAATTGTTTTCCAGCTGAAATCAACCCTTTTCCAAAACCTTTTACTTTGTCCAGTCAAACATGAGGAAAAACAAATAAAAACATTATGCATTATCATAAAATATTATAGGTGCTGAATCCCGATTTGGAATTTAGGAATTTTGGATTTTCATAACGATTAACTATACAAGTCAAGGTTAGTGATAAATCATGGTGAGTTGTTTTTTGTGTTTTGTGCATTGTAAATTGTAAGTTGAAACTCATAGCTTATACAATAGCTTATAGCTTATGGTTTATGGTTGCACTGTCATAATTCCTCAAAGATTTAATAGCACTTTTCTCGAGAAAGTCCTACAGACTACAGACTAAAGTGTCTTGATATTTAGTATTTAACACTTTTTGCTCCAAACTCCAAACACCAAACTGCCCACGCAATTTATACATCTTACAAAGTTTTATGGTTTATACTTTACACATGAAAAGCATTTCAACTGTTGTTTTTTTTTCCAGAATTATAAATTATGCATTATGAATTATATATTATATACATTACAAATTGGCAATTGCACATTCCAATTCCAAAGTCCAAAGTCCAACCAAGTCCAGTTCATTAATAATTATGGTGTACAGTGTAGAATGTATGAAGAAAACAAAAATTCAAACCAAACATGGACATAAGATTTATGACAATGATGCAGATTACAGATTGTAGATTGTAGATAGATTACTTGAGATATTACACAGATGTAATGTACAGATTAAAAATTAATACAATAAGTATATAAAAAAGTATATGATATAGATAAAACAGTACATTAAATAGTATATTTTATATCGTATTATTATTGTGTTTGGGATTGTGGAATATATAATACGTATATAATGTTTACACAATACAAAAAAATCCCAAGTAAAATACGACTAATATTATGACATTAATTTTTATCATGCTTCAAATCATGTACACTCTACACTCTACTCTCTACGCTGTATCAGAAGCATGAGCTTTGAATTATGAGTTATCAACTTGAGACTTGAGACTTCAAACTTTTCCTTTCATTCATTTTCTACAGTATTTCTTTTCATTTATTTTACAGCTCCCCACATTCCACGTTCAAAATTCGACAGTTTTTGTGAGGGAAAAGAATGTAATCATGTTAGATTTTACTCACTACAAACTACAAACTACAAACAGTGTCGTGCATCTTGTATTAAAAATTACAGCTACAGCTGCAGTGTAAAGTGCACAGAGAACAGGTAGAGTTTTTTCGCTTGTAATACCTCCTTGAGTTTTACTCTTGTGTGGTATGAGCAATCACCATGATTTCCTCTCTCCCCAATCCACAGTCTACACAAAGATGGACAAATAGATGAAGCATTGATAATTTAAAGAAAGAATGAAAGAATGAGAATTACCTCACACAACACATGTACAATGTACAGTGTACAGTGTACAGTGTACAGCACTAACGTGACCAATCCAATCCGATGCAAAAGTCATAGGGAGTCTACATCATGTATCATTCTACACTGTAATGATAAATAGCCAAGTCCCAAAAACACAGCTCACATCTGTACTTTTTGACAAGAGACAAGCCGAATATAATCATACATCCTACATCCTACATCTGTAGATATTTACTGTAACTTGTAATAGAAGAGATCGCCGATTGTAGATTGTAGCTTCGTGGACTGCAGATTTTGACTACAATCTACTATACTCGCAGTTATTACACTGTCTTAACTATTAACTATTAACAAAATTATTATGAGAAGACTGTCCAATCTTTTTAGAGTGTGTTTTACAGAGTACAGGATTTTCTCACTGCTCTCTGTAGTTTGTAATTTGTAGCATTACAAAAATAACCGTACGAATCTTGTGATCTTGTGATT
>JABASP010002667.1:0-18558 GCA_019776565.1 Sminthurinus signatus | reverse complement strand
GTATGCAAACTCATCTCGCATATGAGAAGGCATTGCAACATTTCCCAACTCTTCCATCAAGTTGAACCATTCTGAATCATCTTCAGTAAGTCCCCTTGCTACTGCAGCATCTTTAAAAGTGGGATAGACAATTTCCTCTACAGTTCTTATGTCTTCAAAACTTTTAGCGTTTCGGACATGTTGCAAAAGGAGACGTAAGTGAAATCTTTCAGTGTCTCTTTGGGACACAGAATAAATTCTAGGAATTATATCCGTATGTTTTTTACGCTTTTGCCAACGATTTTCAGTCCTTTCAGCGCCATTTTGGTCTTTGATTTTGACCGTACTGAATGTATAATGATAAGGCAATTCATTATACAAATATTGCCCTGCATTATCATCAATTTTATTCAACTCAAACCATGCAGTCAGAGTTGTAAAATTTGCCCTTTCTAAGGCTGTTACTTCATTACCTTCTTGGAAGGTAATATTCTCTTCATGTGGCAAATGAACTGCCAAACGATAAACGGCATGAGAGCGTTTATGCATTGGATATTCATGCATTTTCCACTCTGCTTCTGGTGGACTAAGATACCGAGCATCTACATATTGCTCAATTTCATCATGTATAATTTTTGATTCATTAGTTTCACCTGCACTCGAATCAGCATGAATATGAGCACTACAGCAATCATATCCTTTGTATATGTACTTATAAATGTATTTTACACTCTTTACTGAAGAGCATATTTCAACATTAATATGACAATCATATTTCAATGAAAGCACAGGATTGTAAGGAACAATCCAACTATTATTGATTTCCACATAATTTTGTGGATCGCTATCATCGTCATTGACACGCATTTTCTTTTTTTTAGAAACATTTTGAGACATTTGCAAGCACTAACTATATA
The DNA here is from genome assembly GCA_019776565.1 of Sminthurinus signatus. Lineage (NCBI taxonomy): Eukaryota > Metazoa > Arthropoda > Collembola > Symphypleona > Katiannidae > Sminthurinus > Sminthurinus signatus. Next base: position 17,662 of record JABASP010002667.1, on the reverse strand, counting down.
TCTACATTTCTACATGCGGGTAAAGGTTAGAGTTATGATATTTGAATCCTATGAAAATCCCATAACTGCATTCTCCCTTAAAAACATACATGTTTCCGGGAAACAAATTAATTCCCAACTGGGAGGAGCTGGGAGGGGTTCAAAGATGTTTTGATTTAGATAATGAATATTACACTATTAAACGTATTTTGCATTTGTAGTTAATTTTGTTGTAATGTGTTTTACATAATTATTATCTTGAATTTTATGAGTTTTACCACATTTGTAGTGTTCCGAAGAACCCCGAATTTGGTGCAACCCGTTTGCCTGGTATAATCAAAAACTGGCAATTCCTTTCGAACTTGTACATTTCTACACTTGGAATTTGGATGACCCCTTTGATTCAGATCATTCCGGTGAATCCTTTCGGGTCCCTGGAGTTTCTTCGAAACACTGCAAACTGTTAAATCGCATACGATTCTCGATAATTGTGTAAAACACAATACAATAAAACCAATAATTCAAATGCAAAATTTTACATCACTCTAACCTTTACTCATGCATATTCTATGAACCTAAAAGAAAAACCGAGTAAAATATTCACAGATGAGAGTTGTGTAAATTCTTTTCTACTATTTCCGTTTCATTTTCTCCAGTAAAATTAGCTTTAGATTTCTTTCCGCACATAAATTCTATATAATATATAATATACTATAGACTCTAGATTCAAGAGTAACACTGTGTACTGTATATTGTATACTCTAGAACTTTATGCAGGGATAAAATAAATGGTTTTGATACAACTACTTGACTATTGACTACATAATGATGTTTGTTGTGTACAAAAAGGCAAGATTTCTCCTTGCCTATTTATTTACTACTACGAGATCACACTCCTTCATGAGATATAACTAATACCTAATCTTACACAACTTGAGTAGTTTTACTTTTTTTACTTTTTACTCTTTCGGGGTTTATCCAATTCGCCCTCTTTCTCTTTCTCTTTGTTACATAAGAGGGAATTTGAATTTACAGGAGTTTACAGGAGTGAAGCGGATTTCGTTAGTTTCTTGATTCTATTTTGCCTCGCCGACAACCGCATCAGGGCTATAATCTATCAATCTACCCTCGTAGTACATTACATATTACATATATACAATATTATTATGTTGACTGTGCCCCATGTTAAATGTAAAATAGATGTATATGTAGTATTTAGTGAGGAGTATTTGTATGTATCTTATGGGAAACGTATGTGAGTGTAAAAAAAAGTCCCAGGAGTATTTCTCTTTGCATCTTGCAAGGGAAATCTCTCTCTCTCTCTCTATTTTGCTCTATCTCCTTCTACCACATACACACACACTCACACACACACATAGACATACACAGACAGACACGAAGAGTCGGGAGATTCACTTTTCTTATTCCTGCTCCTGTACTACTAATCTTCTTTTACTTTTACACTCTAAACTCCACACACTACCACTACCACTATTTTCTTGTCAACTTGTCCTTCCTCTTCCTGTCCTAGTATTGACTTGTTCACTCTTGACTTTGGCAAAATATCTAATATCTATATTCAAGTAAGTTTCATTATTAACTAGTTTTTCTTAGAGTCAGTTTTGGGATAGGAAAGAATACACTAAAGATGTAGAGAACAGAGAACAGAGAGTATAAGTAAGAAAATTTGTATTATTATATTAGAAATTAGATAGATTATATTATAGGCATATTACACATGTTATTTGTTTAGTATTCTATATTATATTGTGTATTTAGCTGTCAGTAGTTTAGTATTATTTTTATTTTCTGTAGTAATTGAGTGAGCTGAGACAGTGAGGAAAGTTTGAGTGTGACTCGTCTCAAGACTCCAGACTCTAGACTCAAGAGTCGACAGTAAATTAGTAAATTGGTTCTAGATTTTATTTAGTTGGTTCGTTTATTTAGTTTTACTTTTTAGTTGTAGTATTTACTTCTACTCACTACCTTGTATGTTTTGCATAGGAGTTTCTAGTTGAAGTTCATACTTTTAATTTTTCTTCTTACTTTTTCTTTCTCCTTCACTTTCATTTTATTTGTAGAATAGTATAGTAAATAGTAAAGTAAAGTATAGTGAGTGAATAATAATTATTATTATTAAAAGGATAGTAATTTATAATTTACAACTGCTTCCTCTTTGTTGTTTTTCAATTTAAATTAATACCTTAAACTTGAAACTTGAAACTTGTATAAACTTGTGTGTATATGCAAAACATATTGTACATGTGCATGTGTAGGTTTGAGTAAAAAGGAGAAAAAACAACAAAGTGCCTGTCAGAGTGTAAGGGTTTCAAATTTATTTTCCCTGTCGTCTGTCTTTACAGTCTGTACTCTATATCTTATATCTATCTATATTTTACCATAAACATTTTAAGAGTTTCTTCAACTTTAACTCAACACTCAACACCCCGACCGAACCGACCAATCGACCGATAGAAGACAAACTGAAGCGAAACTGAACAGAAGCAAGTTTTTTTTTGCATTTGGATTGTAAATTGTAAATAGACAAAAAAAATATTAGTGAGTTCTCATTTACCTCACTTGAAGTTTCAAGTGTTAACCTTTTGGTTTTTTGGGTGTTCAGCCTTTTGAGATTTGAGACGTTTTCAAAGGTTTGATATTTGATAAATTGTGTTTTAATTGAAATAAGACACCCGCCAAAAAATTTCCAATTTCCAGACTGCGTGACTACTACACAATAATTGTATGAGTGTATGGTGATTTTTAAATCCGTATCGTCATCAGTCATCAGTATTATTCCTGGAAATATGCCTTAAGCCTATAAAATGTAAAACATATTTTAATAACTTTTTTTAAATGTGACTTTCGAAAGTGGTAAAAAAAGAAGACATGAATAATTTTTAGTAAAAGTGATTTCAGTTTTATTCGGTGCATCGATACGATTTTTTCAATAATATTACCTAATTATTACCTGAAGAGAGGACAGGATTAAATTAGGCTACAAAATGTCTAGTACGGAAGCTACCGGTGAAAATTTGGTTGTAGCCACACCGACTGAACCAACTGGAGAAAGTGGAGTTGCTTCAGAGGTAAAAAAAAGAATAAAAATACTATTTTTTTCATACATGTTATTTATTTTGGAATTTTGGAGGAAAAAACGGATACATGTAAAATCAATTAGATGATCTCCTTATTCTACTTGTTGATACGCTACATTTATTTTCAAGCTATGCTCAATCCATGACATGACAGAAAACCAAATTTAGTAGAGTTGTATCTATTTTTCTTTCAGTTTGCGTGAAAGTTGTACATATTTCAATCTCAATTTTCAATGCACTTGTCATTTTGTTTTTCTCCAATCTCTAAAATAAATACCCATTAGAAGAAGTAAAAAACTTGGATGTGTTTGAAATACTTATATTATTCAATATTACATAAACACAGATGTTCAAAGAGTCGATGAATGAATATGCAAATATTTATTTATTTATTTGTTTTTCAGGTGAAAGAGACGTTGAAAAGTCTAGTGGAAACATTTGAGTCAATTTTGTCAACATCGAATGAAGGAGAGATAACTTCAAACGCGTCAGCATCCGACGTGCCAAATCCCAGTTCAATTCTCATTAATCCGACAAGTGTTTCGAATGTCACTAATACGGTATCCTCAACTTCGACTTCCACATCTTCTTCTTCTTCTTCAGGAGCAGCTGGGACTAAACACGTCCAATTCGGAGGAGTTCAAGTTCTGCCTCAAATCCCTGTGACACATTTTAATGGCAAGGAGGTTTTTACGGAATCATCCTCTTCCGTATTGACATCTGAAGGTACCGCTCCAGTCCCAGAATCCACAACAAATACAACTACCAGCCTTACTACAACAACAACCATCTTAAATGACAACGTTCAACAACAACAACAGCAACAACAACAACAGCCCCAAGAGAATCAATATCAATTACAAAAACAAATTTTGAAGCAACAACAACAACAGTTTCAACAACTCTCCCAATTACAAGCCATGCAACAGCGCCAACAAGCCCAACAACAATTAGCTCAATCCCAACCTCAATCTCAATCTCAGTCTCAAGCCCAACTGCCAACCCAACTCGTCCAAGCTCAGCAGCAGCAACAACTCATTGCTCAACAACAACAGAGACTCAAGGCCCAACTCCAAGAAGAACTCTTGGCTCAGAAGAATAATAAGCAACTACAGGCTAAGCGTCAACAAGAGCTTTATGCAGAGCAACAGAGACTACTACAGGCTCAACAGGAGGCGGATGTATCCGCTCAGCAAGAAGCGGAGAAGAAACAAGAAATACTGGCCAGACAATTAGACGAGTTACAGAAACAGGAAAATGAAGCTAAAAGATTACTGGAAGAACAGGAGTCTCAGAAGAAAGTAGAAGAGGAGCAGAAAGTTGTCGAACAACAACAAGTGGAAGCACAAAGACGAGCTTCCGTGGAACAACAGCAACAACAACTAGAAGCAGGAACTGTCCAAATCCAAGAGTTAAAGTTGGCTGAAGAACCGCCACAAAATTTAAATCAAGGAGCCGAACAGGTTTCTTCAAATCAGGTTCAAGAGTCTCCTCCAGCGGAGCTAGAAAATGTAGCACAGGAATCAGTTGCTGTAGAGAAAGTAGAAAGTGGAGCTGAAACTCAACCTCCCGGTTCAGTTGAACAACCTGCTGAACCTGCTTTAAATTTAAGTCCAGAACAACAACAGCAACAACAAAAAGAACAGGAAAGTCAACAGGTACAAGAGCTTGCAGAGCAAATCAAACAGCTCAGTGCTCAAGAATCCCCAGAAAATAGTAATGGAGAAGCTGTAGTGGCGGCTACTCAAGAACAAGAATTATCTCAACCACAACCCAGTCAATTACCCCAAGAACAACAACAACAACAGCAACAACAACACTCACAACCAAGTAACGAGATTCAACAAGAATCAATTAAAAATGCTCTAAAGGAAATAATTAGTGAAATTGACAGAGTTGTGGATGGAGAAGGAGTTGAATTTTCTTCCTTTCCACCAGCTGCTGTTCAGTCATCTCTACCCTCCAATCAATTTCAACCTCAATTTCAACCTCAAGCCCAACTATCGAATGGGAATGAAATCCCACATCAATATCAATATCAGGACAATAGTTCACTCTTCACTTCTAGTGAATATTACAGTTCTTATAACGAGCAACAACAACAACAACCAGCTAGTGAATTCAATGTTAATGGAATCAACTCACTGGGCATGGAATCATGGCAGGTGAGGAGAAAAATTTCATTACTCTACAATAATTTTACTTTATGATTATAGAAAATAGAAAATACACGACACGACCAACACACTATGGTGCAAAAAGAGCATACTTTATCATTTGAATGAATAAAATACAGCGCGTTAGTTTTTTAAACACCAAAAACACACATCATTCATCATATACGATAAACGATAAGATTCAATATTAATCTAGATAATATTGATCTAGAATCTAGAATTTATAGCATTTAGAATAGTCCACTATTACAGTTTTCAATTTTCAATACTGTCTGTTTTTTTTTGTTTTGTTTTGACTTTTCCCCTGTTTTTTAAATAGCGTTAGCCATTATCCCAACTTTCCCCATTTCAGGTTAAGAGATTTGAGATTTGATGTGCAGTTTTTTTGTTTTTCCCCTGCCCAATGTCCAATAAAGTTTCAATATTAAATGATTGAACTAGAATCTAGAATAGATAAAAGTCAATGGAAATGATTTTTACATGATTTTTTTGTGTTTGTTCTCGTTTCGTTTTTTGTTTTTATCTATAATTTTTATACCCTCTCTCCAAGAATTTGACAATTTTATGATGATGAAAAGAATGATGTGATGTTGTTTTGTCAATGTCAGTTTCCATTAACCACCTACATTTAAAATATCAAAGTGTGTTTTATCTTTTATTTCTCCATTCTATTTTGTGTTACATTTTCCGCACTCCGCACTGTCAAGAAAAAAGAAAAGGCGAAAAAGAAACATTATGTTGATTCAAAAAGAGAATACATGTAAAAAATACATAATGTATTTTGTATGCTCATTCAAAATTCAAAACTTTATGTATTTATTGTGTACGAGTTGAAGTTGAAAATGGGGTTTGAGGTTGTTTACTTAAAAGATAGTGAATAGTAAATAGGTCCTACATTAACTTGAACTAAACCCTTTCTACTGTCTACGGTACACTCTAAATTTTTTTCTTCCTGAAATATGTATAGATAGTGAATAGTAGATTGAGAAAACGAAGCGAGAAACGAGACACTCCCACATGAAAAAATGAAAATGACAATAATAATAATAACAACAACCAAAAAACCAAACACCAGTTACATGCATTTTCAATTTTCACATTGCCAAAAACCCCAAAAAGTATACCCACGAGTGCGTATTGATCTTGACTATAAAACTAAAAAGTATATCTATTATATATTATCATATATACCGTTGACAAATGGGAAAATGCCTAGTTTCAAGTTTCTTATATCAAAAGTAAAAAAAATAAAAACGTGTTTGGTTTGGTTCACTTTATTCTTTCTTATATTACACTGGTAATGGTAAATAGTAATACTTATGATGTGTAGAGAATAGAATTTATTGACAATTTTATAGCCTGTTACGTATATATATGTAGAAAATAAGCTACACTCTACACGCGTATCGCGTATCGTATTCGTATTTATCAAAGATCAGAGTTTAAAACTTGTAGAAAAAAAAGTGTCTTTTTCTTCCGCTTTCCCTTTTCTTTCTTTGAAAACTGAATGAATCGTGTTTCGTCATCATTTCCTCGTGTCTTGTGTCTTGTGCCTTGTGTAAATGCATAAAGTCATTCATTTTTTCATATAGACAAAAAATACTTGTAATGTCTTTTGTGTAATTCTTGTCTCTGTATTTATTACGGTTATTGTTATGTATTTTTTTGTTTATTTTTCCTCTCATTCTACCTCATACACATAGTCTGAGTGTCCTCACACTGATTCCAATTTAACACATCAAGAACCAGAACAAAAACTAGAACAAGAACAAAAATCAGAAAAAAATTCAGAACAAAAACCAGAACAAGAACAAATTTCAGAACAAAAATCCGAACAAAAATCAGAACAAAAATCCGAACAAATTTCAGATCAAAAATCAGAACAAATTTCAGAACAAAAATCCGAACAAATTTCAGAACAAAAATCCGAACAAATTTCAGAACAAAAATCAGAACAAATTTCAGAACAAAAATCAGAACAAGAATCTGAGCAAAAACAAGAACAAAAAGAGCAAAAAGCCCAAACTCCACCTCCATCTCTACCTCCAACTTCACCAGCACCAAAAGAGAGAGAAATTCCTATCGTAATCGAAAATAGTTTAGGTTTTTCAACTAGTGCAAATAATTTTATCCCTGTCATCCCTACCAATAAAGTTTTTCATTCGGATCCTCCCCCTCCTCCTCCACCTCCTCCACAGCAAGATATAAACGACAGTAGTAATAAGGACACGGATTCTTCCTCATTACTCAATTATTTCCTTCCTCGTTCTGAATTGGAAAGTGGTACGAATACAAATACAAACATAAATAATATGAGTACACATACAACTAGCAGCACAAGTACAAGCATAACAAAATCAGCTACACAAAATCCACAAACGCCATTGTATAAAAATGAAAGTGGTTTGACCAATACCAATCACAATACAATCTCAACATTGCCTTTGTCCTCGTCATTGTCCTCAGCTCCCAGTAACTCAATAATTAAAGAAACAAAGTCAGTAACGGAGCGGAGAACATTCACAAACTCCCCATTTTCATTTCTCACACCATCAAATTTCTCTTCATCTTCCATATCTTCAGTATTTGAACCTCAAAAATTTGACACGGATTTAAATTTAAACCTCCTTTCATCATCACTACCATCATCATCACCTTTTACAAACCCTACAACTAATATTAAAAATAGTAATAGTAGACATAATAATACTGGGGATGAGAAATCCTTATCATCATTATCTTTTGATTCCACAAAACCCTCAAGAAGTAATAATTTACTCTCCTCTTCATCGACCAGTTCCTTTACAACCGTCACAAGAACCACTAGTAAACTCGTACCACCAGCTAGTATTAGTAGATTTAGTCCCATTTGGAGTCGACCCAAAAGTCCAAGTACAGCAGGAGCAGGAGGAGATAGCAAGGAAAAAACTGTGATGATTTCTATGGTACGTATACTCTAAAGTCTAAAAAGATTGTAAAAAGAGGCTACAAAATTATTATTACATCATAACATAGATTAAATAGATGCGTACGATGTTTAGCTTCATTATTTAATGGTAGACTACCAATTTTCCAAATTACTCGCTTTACATTACGCTCATAAACATTGTTCATGTACATAGATAAAAAAAGGGCTAAGCTTTAAGCTTTAACACACACATAATTTGTTAATAAAACTAATAGTGCTTCTGCAATTATCAATTACGATATTATGAGAAATCATGTGACTGCTGCTTTGATCAGAAAGTTTCTAGTGTTTGTGAATTACTCTTTCAAATTCAAAAGCTAAAAAAGCTTTTTCCATATTCCGATTTTTGATTTAAAATTATAGCCCATTGTTAAATATACAAAAGGTGGATAACTGATGGAAATTTTTCTACGAATGTATTTTTTGAATGCTTTACTATTCAAACGAAATGCTAAAGCAGTTCATGTTGTCGGTTTTGTTGCTTTCATTGTGTCTCGGCATACTTTTTTCTCTGTTATCTGTTATCTCACATTTTCTACTACTTTCTAAATATTTCCTATTGTAAATTGTAAGACTCAAGTCTCTAGATTCTAGATTGTAGATTCGAGATCCAAGAGAAAATTCTATTTGAGTGTTGAGTTTAACATCTGGTGCTGGTGCTGGTCTGTTTGTGTGTTTTTGTACAAGAAATACCAACCCAAGAAATGGAACACACTTGCCTTTTCCCCATACTATTATTAACCACTTGAACCTCGAATCTTGAATCTCGAATTCTCGAATTATTATTGTTTGCTTATGGCTATGCTACACTGATATTCAAATGAATAGAATTTGGACGTGAAAGCTACTGCAGGGAAAAAACAAACACCAAGCGTTGTTTTCCATCTCCATTTTACAATAGGCATAATACATAATATTATCACAAACACTGTACACTGTACACTGCACACTACAAATTATACATTATACATACCCTCAGTTAAATTGAGAAATTAATCAAAATTGCAAACAGAATGAGACTATAAATTTCAAGTTGACTGTACAAACTGTATAAGAAACTATTTCAATTAAAATATATTACCCGGAAGAGAATTTCACAGATAAAAATGACGACGGCGATGATGAGAATGAGCAGGGCCCTCTATTAGTTTTTTGTGGGGAATGAAAAACTGTTTCTAGTTTTCAGTATTGTTTTCTCCTTGTTTGTCTTTTATCACTGTAGACTGTGCAATTATTTTTCCAGCCTTGTGTCGTACTTCATACGCTGCAAATTAATGTCTTGTAAAAAATTTGACCATTATTTCATAAAGGAAAAAGAGTAAATTTAGTTTTGATCAAAGCTGAAAGATATTGCATTTGAAATTATAGCTGAATTATTATAAAAATTTAGCTTTCAGCTTTCACAATCTACAATTTACAAAGATTAAATTTTAAAAATACGCTTAATGTCTAATGCTTCATCGTGTGTCATCAAGTCCGCTTTTGTTTCTTGTTGGATTTTATTTCAAATTTCAGTCCTTTGACTTTTATTCTTCATCTATTGCAGTTTCGTTGTTCATGACAATGACAGCTTCGCCAGAGCATTGGATTTTGGTAGTATAGATTATAGATCATAAATCTTGCAGATCGACTGGTAAATTTCAGTGTCTCCATCATTGTTAATTTGTAATTTATGTGTTTCTCATCCGGGCTGATGTTTAGTGTATTTTCGATTAGCAAGTCAAGTTGTACAAAAGTCGTAGGTATAAGAGCCAAAAGGGAAAATTGAAAAAGGAGTACAAAATGGGCACTGTACTTTCTACTGTCTAGTTTCCACTGTCTACTGTCTAAAATTTTGTATTGAGAATTGTGAATTGAGAGTTTGCAAGGGACAAAATACAAAAGGAACAGAGAGGAGAGATGTCAGACGAGCCAAATTTACTCTTTCGTCATGTCTCGTCTCATCTTAGACTTTAATATAATAGACGAGATGGAACATAATATTCTATGCAAATGAAGCGAGGAAATTCTAACTCTACCATCTACCAGCTCGTTGCTCCCAGCTCCTACCGGATCTGCTACTTCTATTCAGCATTCAGCATTCAGCTTTCAGTCTTTTCCCTGTCCTGTAAAAATCCGCATAAATATGTATATGTTTCCCATGTATTTATGTATTTTTTTGAGCCTTGTTTTCCTTTCCCTGTGGTTTGTTTAGTTTATTTTTAAGACTTAAATATACCTATACATTTTCATCCAGATATCCGTCCAGATGACGGGATCTCGTTGTAATGCTAAATTGTGTGTATTTGTGTGTGTATTGTGTGTGTATAGTGTATAGTGTAAAAGTGAGCCTGCCTTAAATGCTTCTGAGTAAACTAACCTCCTCCTTTATGGATCACCCAAACTCCAAACTCTGAAGGAGTGATGTGTGATGTGAGGAGCCATCAACTTGAACTAACCATAGAATAAAACATAAAGCCTACTCTTATAGCCCTGGGCAAACTTCACTCTTCTTCGTGCATGAGTAAAAAGTAAAAATTAAAAGTTTGGTTTGAAGTTTGAAGTATAAAGTGACTGCATTATGCATTATTACCCTAATTCGTAATACAATACTAAAAGTGTAAGCTGTAAGCTAGGGGCCCAATTTTAGGATTTATAAAAGGATTTTTATTGCTTGGATCTGCTATCAAACAAAATCAAACAAAATTAAACAAAATCAAAAAAAATTACCCATGTCATGAAACCTCCCTGAAATAGATCATAAATCATAATCATTATCACATAGCTATGCCTTTTAATGGTCTTAGTAGTTAGTATCAAGAAAACAAAAATTGAAGAAAGATTAGCTAGAAAGAAGAAAGATTGTCACTAAATGTCATTCAAAAGATTATCAAGTACATAAATACTAAGTATTAAATTGCGCGCATCTTATACGTATAAAACGATGATCTCGTACGACGGTGATAACAATTTTGCAAAATATCACATTTATTCATGTTTATTATCTGCAGACTTTCAAACAAAAAATTACAAGCAGCAAAGATATTTAGGGTAGTCTGTAGCTTGTAGCATGCACGATGCACAACGTACAATTTTTAATGTACAGGCTTATATGGAGAATGGAGAAGCTTGGGTAATCTAAAGTTATTTTTTATTTATGGCATTGGATTTAGTTTGATATTTATGAACTGTTTCTCCTCTTTTCTCAGTATTCAGTATCCAGTATCAAGTTTTGTGTTGAGCTTGTCGTTATTCCTTGTGTAATAAAGCAATAGATTGTATGTGGATTTTAGATTGTAGATTGTAGATCACGCTTGAGACTCAAGTGTGACAAGAAAATAACTCATTACATGTACAAACTTTGGTTCCGCATCCGTAAATTACCTAAAGTTTAATTTTATGTCACAAGGTGAGGACTTATTTACAGGGTTAGATTTTATGTTCATTGAGGGGAAAAAACAAAAGCACTTTTATAGTTCAACAATCTGTTTTTTTGTCTGTGTATGACACATAATATAATGTTTAGGTGTTTACTATATTATGCTGTGCATTGTGTATAGTTACATCTTGCGTTCTTTATTTATGTCCCCACTGAATCGTCCTTAAATTAAGTCCATGTTTTAACTTTCTTACAGCAAAACACTACAGACTACAGGGATATCTAGATTCTAGATATCTCCTCATTTTTTTATCCACCCCGATAAAATTTGCTGTGAAAACATACTTGTAGACTTTAAATATTTTGGCATTGAGTGTTGAGTATTCACTTCCAAATTATTGGCAAACGAATTTTCATGAATGAAAAGCTAAAATTACGTAATATCACAACTATAAACTGTACATTTCACTGATTCCTGTATTTGTTTTTCTTGCTGATAGATTAGACTATTTGTTTTGTTTTCACTTTCTCCTGATATGACTCGGCACAATTAAACATTGCATCAATTCAATCACAAACAATTTAGTCTTCGCGTCAAAGTTTAATGGATCACATAACACATAATACATGCACATGTGTACAAAGATATTACAACAGTAAATAAACCTTTTTTAGCTTGTTTACTGTGATGACACTTAAAATGTCAATTTGTAATTTGTAACGTATCACGGTAATTGGTAAACAATTCATCTATGTACAGTTGTGATTATAAATTAATTGTTGTTTGTTGTGTTTTACATTTATTTACAGCCTATTCGATACCTTATTTCTTATTTGTTTTGGATTGCATAATATAAGTTGACAGTTGTAGTTCTGTTTCGTAAACTTTCACTTTTCACTCTTATTCCTCAAAATAGAGATTGAGCATTGAGTAGACAAGTCGTATTCAGCTAAATACCTAACAGATTGTGCATTGACAATTGACATTGTAAACAACTTTCTCCAAGAAAAGCCTCGACATAATATAAACTACATTAGATATTTGATTGAAATAAAAGTACTTAGGAGAAAAATTCATTTGAGTAGTCAAATTAAAGTACATGTAAAACGTGGTATAATCCATAATAATTGACAAACAATTTGAAAAGCTTGTAAATGAGACGAAACGTGACTCTCTTCAAGCCTATAAATGATAAACAGAATTGTCCACGTTCCGGATCTTTACCGAAAATCGAAATCTATCGTAGATAATAGATTTTTTATGCAAAGGCAGAACAGAAAGACAGGGTCATAATCAGAATCAGAAGCAGAACCAGAGGCCCAGACAAGGACATGTTCGCTAGTTCATTTGATTGCAACCTGGAAGTCTGTGCAGGTTACACATTATTATTATTATGAAAGAAAAAAGAAACAGAGGGCGTGTAGGCTTTTTTTCTGTTTGCTACACAATACACAATGTACACCATTGGAAGAAAAAGAAGCAGGCAGTCATGAGTCTTGAGCCTTTTTCTTTCCTGGCTGTACACAGATTTTAAAGTGTTGCTGGCACTGTGTCAATTTCAAATTTTCTATATTGATATTTCCTTGTGTTTTTGTAATAAGTGTAGCTTATATCAGTCTCTTGATTCTTGATATAGGCTATGAAATACCCGTAAGTTTATATTGTGCAGCATCTACACAGAAAATACTGTCATAATCCCCCTTTACAGAATTGGACTAATCCATATTTGAATCCGAATAATATTATTTGTCACATTATTGTCTGTTATCTACTTACACCATGTTTCATGCTTGTTTCATTACATTTGTCATACATGTCGTGTAAATAAATTCAGTGAGCTGTCCATATTCTTCCGTCTTCCGTCATTCGAGACTCGAGACTCGAGACTCAAGAAATCAAATGTATCTAATGTACACAGATTAATTTCCGTAATATTTCCTTGTCTCACTCTTCATATCCTTTTGTTTAGTATTACAATAGATCCTATAAATGCGTAAGACTGAATACTGTGCCAAATTTCCATACTCTATGCTCCATACCATTAAAGCATACAGCATACACACTACACACACAAAGAGATCTGAGTATTGATAGCTTTCATTTCCTTTTCATTGTACTGTGGAGAGAAGACATTCATCTCTCACAATCTACACACATTATTCAGTTTCAATTTCGGATTTTGGATTTGGTACATTGAAAATTTTCGGGTTTCCTTCATGTTTTATGGTTCATGTACATGAGTGAAATTATCGTATCTACAGAATAAATTTATAGGTATATAAGTCAAAGTTTAGCTATATTGCCTGATGCTTCTTTATTCTTTATGTTATACCAAGTAAATTAGGACACTGAAATGTTCTATCGAGTTAATTGCACACATGTGTTGACGGGAATTGAGATGTGAGAAAGTTTGCAGATGCACTGCATTCATCGCATTTTTCACAATAGCTTCTTTGAGCATGTGTATAAAGTATAAAGTATAAACATGATGGCAAAATTTCTAATCATAAGTACAAACATTAATCTTACATTTACATTGAATGTATATCTTAATATACGCATGTAGTGATCAATACAATATTCACAAGTCAGTCAGTATAAAGTATAGCCTATAATGTATCCACAATCCACAGATTTTTTTGCCAATTTTAATGTCAGTGTAAAATTATGTTCAAAGTCGGTAAGACGACCCCCTTGATGATTTTGGATGCACGCAGTTACAATTTAGAATACGACAGAGATAAAATACTAAATACTGAAAGGCATTTTAAATCCAGATCCGAATTTCGAATTTCGAATGAAATGGCGACTTGTGCAAAATATAAAGGTTATTTATCCAATTATACTCAATAAAATTGAGTGTAGGTTGAAAGTTTACATATGTAGATAGTAAATAGTGTAGGTTTGTGTAGGCACATTTAGTATTTAGTATATATTTGACTTTCAAATCATGACAGCTCCAAAACAAAGTAAATAAACAACTTGAATCTTGAATTGAGCCGAACTACGATAGTCTCATGTTTGATACGATTAGTATCAAGTATTAAGTCAATGTTGATTTTTGATTTTATTCCTTCTTATTCCGCCATCTGTAAAAGATGTGCTCTGGTTTTCATTTTGAAGGACAGTCAGTATTATAAAATTTTGAATATTACAAATACTTGTGCTTAAAAGAGTTGATCTTCTAACAGTTTATGAATTATTTTTTTTGAAAGTAAGACGACTTTTTGTATCTGTGTAACCTCTATCAGTTAGCAGTATCAGTAAGAGTATTGTAGTAGAGATAGGTTCATTCTGTTTCAGTTGACTCAAAAATGAACTCTTGTGAATTTTGTTTTAATATTTGCAACATACAATATATTTAGCATTTAGTACATGGAATATTATGTGTAGTGTAGCATGGATAATTCTGGCTTTTCTCTCGTACAAAGTACAATGACTTGCATCGCCATTCGCCATCCCATTACAAAGTATAAAGATAGTTGAGTATTATATAATACTTGTGTAACATATGCATATTATAATATATAATATTATAATATGTTTAACATGTAGACACATTTTTGTGTGTGTGTATTAAATGTAGTCTGAAGTCTGAAATGTGCAACGTGCGAAAGAAAGATGTTTGTCTTAGCCTTTGCCGTTGGTAAAACAAGTTACGGGTGTTTTGATGATTTGAATGTAACCCAGTTCCATTTGTAAAGAGTAAAGAGTAAAGAGCCGAGTGAGAGAGAGAGGAATGGCGAAAAGTAAAAGATTGTACAGAATCCGAATATCCGAATATCTACACAGACACACAGAACTGAAGACTGAAAAGAAGAGACTTGGCGCTGACTCCTCTTTCAATTTCATCTTAGAAATTTACCTATCCTCAATGTGCGATGTGTGATGCAATGGAAATGTTCCCAAAGTTATGTACCTAAAAAAACTAACGTTGGTTACTGGTTACTGCTAACTCTCGTAACTGGTAACTGGTTACCTATTTGGTTCATCTCAACTCGACATATTTAGTTGAGAAAGAGAGGAAGAGCTAAGTTTTTCCATCTCAAATCTCAATACCCGGTTCACGTTCAGCCATCACATTCTGATCCGAACCAGTTAGTTAGCTATTTCGACCAAGTTTCAGGAAGTTTTTTCCCCTGTGTAAGTGTACTTGTGTGTGTGTGTGTGTAAATATTTTGTGAACATTCTTTCTGTTAAAAAATATAATATTAAATAATACATAATATTCTTCATTTATCTTCATCATAATATTTTGAATACAATCAAAATTGTTCTCCTAGTATAAAATTTAAAGAATTTCATTGTTGTTGTCATTTTTTACATTTTATATCCGTATTTTCTTATCTCAGTTTCTTATGTTTATACTTTGTATCTATATTTAAATAATGTGATTGCATCCTCTCTTTTTTTTTGTTTTCTTTTCTAGATTTGTGAAATATTATTTTTTCGATGGAAAAAATTTATCATTTCAACTTTTTTTGTTTCACTAAACAAAAATTTAGTTGGTTTAAATAACCTTGTACATTGTACACTCTCAACTAGTAAAACTAGCACTGTACTGCTATAACTGCTACTACTGATTCTGATACTCCTACTTCACAAAAAACGACATTGTGAACACACGTTTGGCGCTTGAGAAGCTTGATTTTCCTATAGAGCTCACATTTTATATTATACTCTACGAAAAGAATTTCACTGTCCCATCAACTCGCACATTTCAACAATATGGTTAATTAACTTTCTTTTGTTATGTACTCTCATTTTATTTTTTTTATTTAATTCTGTGTTTGTTCTTGTTCGTGTTTCAAATATTTGAACATTTTACCATGAAGTTTAAATTTAAATTTAAATATTTTCAACTTTTGACAGTCTCTCTCTTTTGAGATATTTTTCACATTCAAGATCCAAGATCAGATCATGAAATTTAATTTTGTCAATTTCTTATACATTGTACAGTTTTTTTTAACGGATGGAAAAAATTATGTCAACTACATATTGGCCTTAGAATAGTGTCCAGATGCGCAATTCCCAATTGAATTTCGACAGCTGTACATAATGATAATAATAATAATAGTAGTAATAGTACATTACTGAATACAGAATTATTCTTTATATATCTATCTTTAAAAACCTATTTAACATCTGCGCACTCTCTTCTAATTCAAAATTAGACGTTACAGTTTCCAGTTTAAAACAGACTTTGAAATCTTGAGCTACAGAAAAGAGAAAACGTAGGACGTAGGAGATGAATGAATAATAATAAAGAATCTGTTTGAAATAGACTAATGCTAAATTTTAAATGCAATTTCTACTGCATCCTTTTTATTCCGGAAATCAAAGTAAAAAGTAATGCTTTAAAGTTTATTTGTATGAATGTTTGTTTTTTTAGATGAAAAAAGTTTCTGTCCTTTTTTTTTACTGCACCACTCATTCATTCAAAAATGAGGAAAAGTGTAGGAAAATAAAATCTAACTTATTTCCTAGGTTGACAGTATTTACAAACCTTCTCTTTTGATTAATAGCATGAAAAGATGTATTTAGAAAAGCATTCACTATTCACCGATTCCTTATGTATCTTTAGTTTTTATGTAACTGTATAGATGATTTTCTTTTTATAGATGTAGTGTATAGGGTATAGGCAGCATGCATAGAAATTGCTTGTGTCTCTTGATTTTTTTATTTTTGCATGAAATAAAATTCAATATAAAAAAATTCAACAGTGAAATATCTTCAATTTTGTTTACATAAAAAATATTACGTTTCGTTTAATTTTTCAAGCTAAAGAATATTATATAAATATTTTTGTGTATTGTTTATTGTTTATGACATCAAAATAAAATATTCAGATGGTCGAGTGATTGACTAAGAAAACGAATAAGGATAAGGATAATACACGGATAAAAATCAATCCATTGAAATCATTTGATTGATAAAAGTGACATGTGATTTGTGATGGTCAAAAAAAATGAGCCGGGTTGTTAGTCGACGAGGATTTCGCCCTTCTGACAGATTTGACCCACAAAAACGGGATTTTCTCAATTCCCTCACCAATAAAATCTTACGCTTGGTTCGTCTCAA
>JABASP010002666.1:0-18569 GCA_019776565.1 Sminthurinus signatus | reverse complement strand
CCTATCAAAGGTGTTCAAAATTTTGTATAATCCAGAAATAGAGCGGAGATTCCTCATATCAATCCCTGTCTCATAACTCTCCTGCCTCAAGTCCAAAATTGTGTTTCTTAGTTTCAGTTTTTGCTTCCTGACAAATTCATCAAACTCCTGGAAGAGACTTTCCACCCGCTCCAAATCCGTCCGATTAAACAAAAACCGATTACTCTGCATGGCCCTTGACAGTTTTCTAAGTTTATAGAGGATGTAGACAGCTTCTTCCACTTGGACCACAACTTTGTCTGCTTCAGGAATGGAAAGGTAGGATCGGGACAGTGGCGGCTCTATGAAACTGCGTAGCTTTGAGGAATTTCTAAACCGTGCTGGATTTTTGAGTGCTAAAACTCTACGGATTCTAGTTAGTGGCATGAGGTGGAAAAACATTTGTTGTCCTTTCCCGTCATTATCCGCATAGATGGTTTTTGGAAATTTCTTAATAATTTCCAATACTTCGGGAACTGTTTGAGGTTTAGTTGTAATCTTTTTGGAGGAGTCCCCATAGATTTTATACTTGAAACTTGTTTCCGTCTCATTCAAAATTGGAAGATCCCCCTCTTTAGAAGACTGGCCCCCATTACGAAAAAATAAAATATTGACCTGCCACTGCCAACTTACTTTCCATCTCCCTTTTGTTACTTTGCTTTTTCGCATAAATTCCATCTGGATAACAATCTAGGAGTAAAACATGTAGAGAAAAAACGCATTAAATCTTATGGATATAAATATGAAGCTTATTTAGTATAAAATAACAACAACAAAATGACAATTTTTTCGGTTTTTTAAGACTTTTAATAAAAATAAAACAAGTACCTGAGCCCCCCAACTTATTCCGATTACGGCGTGAGTATTTCCAGGCGTACTAAGAGTATCATCATCAATAAGGGCCAAAAGTTCGTTACTAAGAATGTCAATGTTGGTCCTCACACTTGCTGTCTCCATATTCATGGCCGCCTATACATTTTTATATAAAATAAAATAAAAAACATGATGTGTATACCTTGTGAAATTTTGTACCTTTTTCATTTCAAATAAAAGTTCATGTTATGTTGTATTTTAAAATTTATAATAATAAAAAAAACATAAAGAATAATAATAATAAATAATGAAAATGACCTCTATTGCTTGGCTTTGTGTTTTGATGTCATGCAAGTACTCGGCTTGTGCTGAACCAGATACGCCAAAGAAACCTATTTATTTTTACAGTTAATAAGGGAATTCATATTTTAAAAAATGAATTTGACGTCCTTAATTTTCACACTATAAAGTACAAGAATATATAATATTTTAAGGTCACAAAATTTGAAGAAAAAAGCTCACCCAAATTAACTCCAGCATTGACTCCAGCACAAACTCCCAATAAAACATTTTTATCACTCTGAGTACTAATCAGTTTAAAGTTAGTTTTGGTAAATGGAATTCCGGTTTCTCGGAAAAGGTTTGGAGACAGTTCTGATTGAAATATAGACCATGCACTAAATCTATCCGAGCCTCCATTGTACAACATTCCCAGCTTTGCTGTCCGCCCTATAAAAATAATGTCACAATTTTACATTTTGATGTTAAATTATACTAATTTAACTTTTTTTTAAAAAACGAGTTACTACATAGTCGTTAAATAAAATTACCAATACTAATAAAAAAATTGTGTTTGTTTTTAATTACCCACAGCTGGAATTGTGATGACGACATCATTAGCTACAGTTAAAAGGGATATTTGGAGGTCCTTGTAGAAAATTGAAAGGAGGGGGAAGAAAAGGGATGGATAAAATTTGATGACTGACATTGAAACAGATACTAGCTATATGTACAAATACAAAAAAAACTCAGCACAAAGACCATTGTATCAAAACATTTGAATGAGGCGGAGAAGGAGAAGGAGAGCGACTCACACTGGCTAATAGTTAATGCATGTGATAAATTGTAATGCAACATTATAATATGCACGGTGTACAATTTTAATACCTTTTTCATTTCTTGTTTAAGTAACAAAGTCTACTAAAGCTCTATTTACTGATGTCACCTCTATACGGTCTATTTTTGGTATTCCTTCATCACAGTAGAACTGTGAACCAATTTCTTGGGCGATTCATACCAAGGACTTTTTCTATTTTCGCTAAAATACATGTTTAATGTGTACACACAAAATGTGAAAGATGAAAAATGCATTAAACGAATGAAATTGTCAACCAATTTTCCTTAATGGATAGACTGAATGTTTAGTTACTTTATTTTTTACCTTTTCTTCATGTTCTTTTACGTCTTTTTGTATCAATTCTGCATCTTCAACTATAGTTCATGTGTAAAAATTGACAAGTCGATACGTGTCTTGACTTTGAGACACCGTCTCGGGTCAATAACACGCCAAATTCACAATTCGCATGGTTTGAAACTTGACAGTTTTTTTTTACTATCAGTAGTTCAAGATTTCTAAATTATTCACCAGAGCGCATTTTTTGATGAGCACTTTTAAGTGCCATTTTAATACAAAAAACTTGTTAAAAAAATACAGAAAAATGTCGAAACTAGTCCAAACCACACATTTTTCATACCCTTTTTTGGTACCTGGAAAAGCAAGTTCCAACTCAAAAATGGTTGGGAAATTCAAGACAGACTTTGAACAAGTTAAAATAGAAAAAGTTCATCATAATACTGCAACTGAATTGCTGCATGATGATTTATATGGAGCATTGAGAAAATTTTTGATTTTTGGAAAATTACTTCAAGTTGTGACGTTTCAAGGCGTTTTTCAGCCAAAAGTGGAGAATTTGACGATTAGGTAACGGATTATCAATTCATTGGTTAGCAATGTCATATTTCCTTTTTTTGCATATTATTTTATTTATTTTTTCATAGAAATTCCGTTGCTAGGCAACTTAGCTTCTCTTCCATCATAAGTGTTTCATGTGCAACTGCTCTGTGTGTAAATGTAGCTGCTGGGCTTTTTGGGATTTTTGAATTAGCAGTAAAGGGCTCCGTCGTCATTTCAAGGGCACCAATGATGCTTTTATATTATGGAACCGGCAGCTTTGTGTAAATTAAAATTGAAAGTACAAAATTTGTACAAAAATAATTATTATAAAAGCTATAAAATTAAAATTAACCAGCAAACGTGTACTTTGTACTTTATGTATTCGACAGGTACATCTACCTCAACAAAAATTCCTCAAGAATCATCAAATTGCTTCAAAAATGGAAGAAAATGACCCAGACTTTGGAATTCACAAAAATAGATGTCCATCTGCAGCGTGATGTCAATTTAATTACAATTTTAACCATATTTCTAGCTTTTTCGGAAAATTCAGTACAACATCTTCAGTTTTTCCCAATCGTGAAATCTACGGGCGAGCCGTTTGCATGTACATAAAAAAATAGACATTTATCGCATGAACCATAAATTATTAATAATTATTATAAATCTTTTACCTGTTCTGTTTTAGTGAATCAATTAAGTTCGAGAGAGACGGAGAATTCGACGTGGGCTGAAGTTTATTATTATCGTTCTCATGACAGCTGGGCTTCTCTGGTTCCATACAGCGCCCCTGTTGCCATTTTCGTTTTCATCAGTAATAAGCTGGCACTCTACGCATGGAATTATATGGATCTTCTCATCATTATTTTGTCAAGGGCGCTCTATTTCAAATTCAAGGCGCTTTATGAGCAGGCTAAAGTCATGATTGTGAATGGGAAACAACCTAGTAATCTAAAAAGTGGTAAAAAATGTATATATATCAAAGTTTCACAAAAGAAAATTAATGCCTTTTTAATTTAAGAGTAATTTTGCTGTGTTTTTTTCGATATGCAGATGCAATAATAGCCAAAAACTGGAAATGGATCACCATTGATCACAGTTCACTGTGTGAAATGGTACAAGAAGTAGATGAATTTTTATCACCCATGGTTTTCCTATCCTTTGCCGTCAATCTCTATTTCATCTGTCTCAATGTAACTTGGTTTTGTACAAAGTTCTTTGTTTCTTTTGACTGAAAAATGAAAGTGGAAGGAGGTTTAAATTAAGGTGGATAAACTGTACAATTATTATGACCTATTGTAATTTTTTAGATGAACCTCATGTTGAGTCCAAGTGTAGAAAAAAGTCATCTCACTTCTCTTCATGCCTTGTTGAGTTTTTGTCAAATTGTATTCCGAACACATATTGTCTGTCTAATGGGCTCTCGAATTCATGATTGGGCACACAAAATAATTCATCTCTTGAAATTTTGTCCTGATGACATTTACTCTGTGGTAAAATTTCTAATATGTATTCTCATTTCTCGTATTTAGTCAAACTAATGAAAACCAGAGGTCACTTGGTCTTTTCTATGGACAAGACGAAATTGTATGAATAATGAATATTTAAATCTGCAGGTGGAGAGAACGGAGAGATTTTTAAATGGAAATACAATTGGTGTAAAAGGACTTGACTGCTTCTGTATTACAAAACCTCTTTTTCTTCAGATCATCGGCGTCGTCTTCACTTTTGGAATTATTCTTCTTCAAGCAAATAAAATTAATTTGTAGATTGTAGACGAATTACAAATTACTGTTTATTATTTATTGTAGTTGTAAAATAACAATTACACACACACAAGATCAACATTTATGGAGCTTAGAGACAAACTAATATGTGGAATAAAAGTGTCATGTTTAATTACAATCAGTGGGTGTTCTTATTTTCCTTATTTAAAATTATTTACAATGTACTTGATTTTACTTTTATCTAAATTATTGCCGTTTAATGAACCTCACTTTAAATTTTGGTGGAGCATATAAAATTCCAGCATCGGCTTCTTTTAATTCTGGGACCCTGGAGTCTGGACAAGCCCGAACTTCAAAATGTTGATAAATGGCAGTGAGGAAAAGCCATAGAGTATCTTTTGCCAGATTTTCCCCCAGACCTGCAATTTACCAGAGTACTTAGAGTATGCATATCGTGTATAGATACTCAATAAAATTCAAAAGTAAACTAAAGTATATTTTTGTATTTTTATATTTATATTTTGGTCAATTACAAATTCTCCTTCCAACACCAAAAGGACATAGATATTGTGGCCACACAACAGTAAGTTTTCCGTCTTCTCCTTGTTCCAGAAATCTCTCAGGTTGGAATTCTAATGGATTTTTCACGAGGAGCGGGTCTGTGTGAGCTGCATAGACATTGGGAATTATTGTCGTGGATTTTGAAACGGGATATCCATTGATTGTTGTATCCGTGGTACATTCATGCATCAATCCAACTGGGTGAATCGGAGTTAGACGAAATGACTCCAAAATACAGGCTTCTGCGTATGGCAAGCTATAATTTAAGAAAGAATGATGTTTAGAAATTATTTTGAATGCTTTTAAAAATTCTACGAGTTGATTAAATAGATTTGTTTCTGTATAATGAATAACATACGTTGGTTTGTCAGCTAAAGTGGGTAGTCGACTTTGCCCAATGACTTGGTCCAATTCCTCTTGAAGTTTTGTTTGAATATTTGGATTTCTCACTAAATGATAAATGACCCAGTCAAAGCTAGTGGACGTCGTCTCCATCCCAGCATAGACAAAATCAAACATCAAAGCTTCCAGCTGTTGGTCTAAGAATCAATACAAGAGAAACAACAAGTTTTACAGATATTTTAGCATAGTTTTGATGTAAATAAAAAAGATGACTTGGACAAAAATTTACCAGCTACTGGATCATAAAGTTCTGGATCATGAACTGCTTTCTCCTCTTGAGCTTTTTCCCAGTTTTTCATCACATTTTCTCTCAAATAGGCATAGATGAAATCAGAAGGTGGACCAGAGTCATCAAAAATGGACTTTTTATGATCCAGGACCAAATTACTCAAAAATTTTCGAACTTGAACAGCCTCTCCCTGGTATTTTTTCCAAATGGGGATCCATGGAAACCAATGAACAATAGAGGGAATAAAAGCTATAAATGGATTTGCATCAACTTCCTCCGATGTGCTGTGAAAATAAAATAAATCAAATGAAATCGAATGAAGGAACATGAAACACAGACAAAACTGATGAAAAGTTTTATTTTATTTTTTCGATTTTGTTACCAACTCGAGGAAAGTGTTGAATAAAAGTTTTTTGGGTTTGTCTTTTGGGTCAGTTGTGAGTCTGAGGCCGCCCATGATAATCCACACAGCATTCATTGCTAAATTTTGTATCATTAAACAAAAATTCGAGTTTTTAATAATTTTCAACAGTCTTTTGAAATTTTCTCACTCACAAGTAAATATATCTCTAGACTCTAGACAATATCTAATAATTTAGATTTTTAAAAAGTAATGAATAATCCAAAATTATTACCATTAAAAAAGAAGCTTTTATTGGCATTTAATGATTGTCCATTTGAATCTCTTAGAGTTTGCAGGAGTTCTTGAACTTCATCCATAATGAGTTTTTCAGTGAGTCCTTTTCCAAATCCAAAATGGCGGAGATGTTGAGACGTTATCTTCCGCTGGAGGGCCCAACTGTCACCATCGTTTCGAGTGATTCCTTTCAAGATAGTTTATTATTATCGTTTATCATTATGATGATGATCAGTGATTTGAGCAGTTTTTGGGCAATTTCAAATGCTGTAGTAAATGTATAATGTATAATATTATTTCAATGTTTTAAGTGAGTTATGTACCCGATTTCGGAAAATTGAGTGGGTTAATGAAGATGAGTTCGGGTTTTCCCTGGAGATCTGGATTATTGAATGATTCTTTTATGGATTTGTAATCATTCAAAATTACCATTCTAAAATGGAATTCAAATGAAATTAAAAAATCAAGAGCCAAAATAAATAATATAAAAAATGCATGAGACAGATCAAAATTACACAAAACAAAATGTCTTAAAATTTTCGTAAATAATTTTCCATTTAATGTATGTACTTTTTCTTCCCGATAGTACAGCAATAAATCCTCCCATAAATTTGACTCCAGTAAGTGAAGAGGGAATGATAATCATGTCCAAATTTCAAAAATCCTTGAAAGGTCTCCCATGATTTGGGTCCTTAATTTTTTATTATAATGAGCAATAATCAAATTGGTAATGAACCAAATCAAAATCTTACAGGTTATTTATTAAAATTTTGGAAAACTGTCAATTCTTTTTATTGAATACCTGGTAAAGCTGTAGTAGATGAGTTTTTGGGGGATTTTGCACCAAAGCAAAAATCCCATGGAAATCCCAAAAAGTACACAACGAATAAAACAAGACCGGCTACCACTAAACTTACAAATGCCTCCATTTTACTTTGAGCTGGAAACAGAAAATTATGCGTCTATTTCTTCTTTTCTACTTTAAAATATCATTTACAATTTACAATACAACGATTGAATGAAAATGAGAATGCAAACTGCCAACTGTCAAAATGTATAGTATGGAGAAACAAATCAGAATGATATAAAATATCAAATGATCAAATCAGTAAACAATCAAGTTGTCAAATTGAAGTTATCTGTAAGGAAAAGTTGTTTGTAAAAATAAAAAATGAGCATGTTATGCATTACTTGACATACCAAATACCAAAGCTACTACATCTGCTTGCCAATGAACAATAAACAGTTGCAAAAAGAGAGTCAACAATTACTGCCCTTACTCAATTCTCATTCCTATTAAAGATACAGAAATACATAATATTTTTATAGATGTGCTCATAGCTCATAGTTGTAAAATACTACATGGAACTACCTACGTATATCAAGAACCACCTATACCAGTATATGCATTTTTTTATTACATAAAAAATTCAAATGGAACAAGATGAAAAGTGTAAAGGTCAGTTTTTCAAAGAGTAAAAAGAACGAGAGAATGTAAACAACATGAAAAAACAAATTACATAATCTCATATGTATACACATGGGTAATAGTAGCTTGAGGATGAAAGTACGGGACAAACAAGCAATAAAAAAATAAAAAAATGCTTATGTTAATGAATGTGTTGATTCTGGATTCTAGATTCAGATTCGCTCAAGAAACAAAAGAAATGAGCTAGTAAATACTCTCTCTTATTTACAACTTTTTTATGCAAAACCAGTTTAGATTTGACATTATTTGAATATTAAGTGTGAGTGTGTGTGTTGTGTATTCTGCACTGTGTAGTGGTCCAAGCTACACGCCCTATCCATTCAAACTAATATAAATAGAAAACAAGTTTTGTTCTGGACGCTGAAAACTGGACATGCAAATTCTCTCTGGATGCAAACAGCAGTGACATATACAATATACATACTATAAGTATATTCTAAGACGTTTCAGGTAAATGGGTATGTATAAATTATATGATTTTACCATTATACATTCTACATTCTAAATGATTCACACTTTACAACGGAGAACTGTATATACTTTTGCACAGAATGGGAAAGCTTCATCTTGTATTTGGCCCAAAACAGAATTTAAAGATTATTACATAATAAAAAACTGATTATTATTATTTTGTTTTATTTTATAGCCAAGTGGTAGTTAGTTTTGAATCTGCTGAAATTTCCCAATGAAATTTAAAAAGTATAATCAAATCGAATTTTACAAAACTAAATAGGACAACGTGACAAAAATAATTATTGTACGTTTGAAATGGCAGAAACGACATTTGAGATAGCTCCAACGGTTTCTCCGATTCCATTTAAAATAACAGGGAGGCAATTGGTGATATCCACGACCTCAAGTACGAGTTGTTTTATGATTGTAACTAGAGCGCATACCAGTCCACCAAGTACACCATTCGTTTTAGGATTGGAACAATCCATTTTCCCTGTGCCCATAATAGCGGCCATAGATGAATCTGACCCAGACACGCTGGATGTATCTTCAGTGGTTGTCGTTGTGGGTTCTTCTGTTGTTGTCGTCATTGGTGGAGGTGGAGGGGGTTCTAAATTTTATCATTCGTCGTTAATGAAAAATTTATAAATCATAAATTGAACTATACATCAACGAAAATTGTACAAAAAAATTAGTATTACGTCAAAAATTCATTAAACTTACGGCAGAGGCTATCTTTACATTCTACACCTTCGTCACACTTAGAGCAGGCCTCTCCTTCTTCATACACAGATTCGCCCTGGATATTTCCCGCTGGAACGAAACAGCAAGTGACGAGGGAATCGTAGCGATCTAGTAAAAAGACACAACATTGATTAAAGATGAAATTTCTGGTACCGGTTCTGGTCACGTTTGCTGCCGTTAAGTGTGCCAAGATACATTTATTCATTCATACATATTATATAAATTAGCAATCTTTTTTGGACTCTCTCTGTAATAACTATAATATAGCTTCTGTCAGGCAATTCTATTTATAATAATACCAGCCTCTTGAATGAAAACTTTTTACAGTTTTGTTAGAAATTATTGATTATTATTTATTAGAAATTACGACTAACATCTGCCATCTTTTTTGGGAATGACAGTTCTGTTGTATTGGGTGTATCCGCATCCAAGTTTCATAGATTTTGCCCACAGTAAAGCAACCAAATCGGAGTAGGTTTTGTTTCCGTCGTAATTCTTAATTATCTCTTCAGTCAAAAAGCCCCGCTGTTTTGTGAAAATAGAAAAATCACGTGGCTCGTTTTTTGATCTTTTAGTAAAGATTCTTTTAAATGCTTCGTTATTGTCATAGTAGTTCGGGTCTTGACTCCTAATTAGAAAGAGAAATTGGAAAATATCTTGTCCATCTTCAGTTGTCAGATCCGTTTCGGCCCTACCATAAACCAAGTATTACATTTTAAAATATGGAATGAATTAAAACACGTTTATATTTTGCATCTGTTTTCATTTTGTAAAATATTTAATTTTTTTCCTTTTAAAAATACGTAATCATTAAAAACTTTACTTGCTTTTGCAGTCATCTGTAGTTTTCTGGCAGATTTTGGCCAACCCGTAGTCGTACATTAGTTCTAGTTTTTTCCACAATAACAACATCTGTTAATACTCATTACATGTTCAATGTACATACATTACATAATATATAATAAAATAGGATACAACGCATATATTATATGTTTTGTTTTTGTTTTATTTTACTTTACTTGCTTTAATGTTTTAAAAACTTACCATTCATGTTGCCTGCTGCGGGAAGTGCAACTCCATCTTTACCCTTAAAGTCCCCTGTTTTAAATTTTATTGTATATAAAGATTGACATTAGAAAAAATTATATTTAAAATAACATTTTTCTACTTTGTAAATTTAAAAAAAATCATCTCTCACCTTTGGCCACGGATCGACGATTGTCGTTACAACTTTTTAGAATAGTATCTCGTATGGTATAGTTGAAAACTCCAAAGCTCATAACTTTTCGCATTTCTTCCGGAACACTGGCTGTACATCGCTTGTTTCGTTTCTACTCATTATTATATTGGACATTAGAAAAAAATTTCACGTTTATAGAAAGACAAATTATCAGACTGTAGACAAAAAAACTGTACAGGAGTTTATTGATTGGAGACAGAGTTGAAAAAATTACCTCATCTTTTTGATCTGGTTTCCCAAATTGTGCATCATCCCCTTTAATCACCGTCGCCATAAATAGTACAAACAAGAGACCAGGCAGCGAAAATGCAATTACTGCACATTTTTTCCGCTCGAGTAACATCTTTTCAATTCAAAAGAAGGAAAGAAGAAATAAAAGTAAATAGCCACTATTTGTAACAATGCCCCGGACTCTCTTCAAATACAAGAAAATAATGTTGGTTTCTAACAACTGAAAAAAGAAGAAAGTACAGCTTTCTTATACTTTTACAGATATCTATTGTACAATAAACAATATGATAAATTGTGATGATAAATTTCAATTTACAATTTAAGCTTCTTGATAATCAATACTAACTAATGTCAGGATGAGCATGAAGCAAGCTTTTCTGAATTTAGTTCAGTTTAATGAGCTTGGCAAGAAAACCGTATTGTTAGAATGATTACATGTCATCTGTATGCAGTTTTAATATCCATAATTCACAATGCAATATCCTCGCCATCTTGTTTTTTCTATTCCAAAGTGTAAAAGATGCATAAACCGATATATAATTTTGTAAGGAGCTTCAAAAATAAAGAAGGTATAAAAAAATAAAATGCATTTGAAGCATCAAACTGTCAAACTTTTGACGTTTGAATTAGGATTATATAAAAAAGTACATTGACTTCAAGCTCAAAGCTCAATAGATGAAGACTAAAAACAATGGAATGGAAAATAAAAAATTCATGCATAAACATAAATAAGTCTGTGTTATATAAAATATATGTATTAGGTATTACGTATATGAGTAATAGCATGAGGTGGAGAAAGGAGAAATAGTCTGTCGCAACGTTTTGGTACGACCCCAAAAACTATATGGGGGTGATTGCTATCCTACACATATATAAAATACTTTACAACGGGGAGCTCCATATAATTTTGCACGAATACTTCATCTTGTATTTGGTCCAAATCAGAACTAAATGATAATCAAACAAAAAAAGCTAAATGATTATTATTTTATTTTATAACCAAGTGGTAGTGATTTTTGAATCTGTTGGAATTTGCTAATGAAATTTAAAAAGTATAATCAAATGGAGATATTATAATAAAGTTTACAAAAATAAATAGGACAAGGTGAGAATAATTATTGTAGTTTTTGCAAGGATTTTTCTTTCAGTTTCATGCATTTTTAGAAATGGCAGACACGACATTTGTGATAGAGTCAACGGCTGTTCCGAGATCCGATACAATACCAGGGAGGACACTGATGAAATTCTGGACTGCCACCACGATATCTGTTATGAGTTGTATTACAGGGCATACTAGTCCATCAATTAGGCCATCAAATGTATCATTTGAACAATCAAGTGTGCCTATAATATCGGTGACAGATGAACCGGAACCCGACCCATTGGACGTATCTTCAGTAGTTGTTGTTGTGGGTTCTTCTGTTGTTGTCGTCATTGGTGGAGGTGGTGGAGGTTCTAAATTTTATCATTCGTCAATAATGAAAAATTCATAATTCATAAATTGAACTATACATCAATGAAAATAGTACAAAAAATTAGTATTACATCAAAAATTCATTAAACTTACGGCAGAGGCTATCTTTACATTCTACACCTTCATCACACTTAGAGCAGGCCTCCCCTTCTTCATACACAGATTCGCCCTGGATATTTCCCGCTGGAACAAAACAGCAAGTGACGAGGGAATCGTAACGATCTAGTAAGAAAAGAAAACATTGATTAAAGATGAAATTTCTGGTACCGGTTCTGGTCACGTTTGCTGCCGTAAAATTTGCCAAGGTACATTCATTCATTCATACATATTATATGAATCAGCAATATTTTTTTGCCTCGCTCTATAATAGCTATAAAGGCTTCTCTCAGGCAATTCTATTTATATGAATACCAGGCTCTTTATAGAAAACTGTTTACAGTTTTTTTAGAAATGAGAAATTATTGACTATTATTTATTAGAAATTACGACTAACATCTGCCATCTTTTTTGGGAATGACAGTTCTATTGTATTGGGTGTATCCGCATCCAATTTTCATAGATTTTGCCCACAGTAAAGCGACCAGATCCGAAACTTTTGTATTTCCGTCGTAATTCTTAATTATCTCTTCAGTCAAATCGCCCCGCTGTTTCGTGAAAATAGAAAAATCCCTTTTCTCATATTTCGATCTTTCAGTAAAGATTCTTTTAAATGCTTCGTTATTGTCATAGAAGCCCTGATCTTGACTCCTAATTAGAACGAAAATTTGGAAAATATCTTCTCCATCTTCAGTTTTCAGATCCGTTTCGGCCCTACCATAAACCAACAATTACATTTTAAAATATGGAATCAATTAATACACGTTTATATTTTGCAACTTTTTTCATTTTGTAAAATATTTAATTTGTTTCCTTTTAAAAATACGTAATCATTAAAAACTTTACTTGCTTTTGCAGTCATCTGTAGTTTTCTGGCAGATTTTGGCCAAGTCGTAGTCGTACATTAGTTCTAGTTTTTTCCACAATAACAACATCTATTAATACTCATTACTTGCATGTTTTGTTTTTGTTTTATTTTACTTTACTTGCTTTAATGTTTTAAAACATTACCATTCATGTTGCCTGCTGCGGGAAGTGCAACTCCACCTTTACCCTTAAATTCACCTGTTTTAAAAAAAATTTGTCTGTAAAGATTGACATATTAGAAAAAATTATATTTAAAACAGAGCTCTTTATTCATCACTCACGTAAAATATGTATTATAATGTGTTCTTACGAAAAGATTTTGAGTGAGTGAGTGACACTCACTTCATAAGAACACATTAATACATATTTTACGTGAGTGATGAATAAAGAACTCTGATTTAAAATAAGATTTTTCTGCTTTGTAAATTTTAAAAAAATCATCTCTCACCTTTGGCCAAGGATCGACGATTGTCGTTCAAGGGTTTTAGAATACTATCTCTTATGGTATAGTTGAAAACTCCAAAGCGCATAACTTTTCGCATTTCTTCCGGAACACTGGCTGTACATCGCTTGTTTCGTCCCTACTCATCATTAAATTTTACATTAAAAAGGACTTTCACGCTTATGGAAAGAAAAATTATCAGATCAGACTGTAGACAGAAAAACTGTATTAGAGTTTATTGATTGGAAACAGAGTTGAAAAAATTACCTCATCTTTTTGATCTGGTTTCCCAAATTGTTCATCCCCTTTAACCACCGTCGCCATAAACAGTACAAACAAGAGACCAGGCAGCAAAAATGCAGTTATTGCACACTTTTTCCGTTCGAGTAACATCTTTTCACTTCAGAAGAAGTAAATAAGAAATAAAAGTAAGTAGCCACTATTTGTCACAATGCCCCAGACTCTCTTCAAATACCAGAAACAACTGAAAAGAAGAAAGAAAAGCTTTCTTACTCTTGCAGATGTCTTTTGTACAATAAACAATGTGATAAATCTCAGTTTAAGCTTCTTGACAGCCAGTATACTATTACTAATGTCAGGATGAGAATGAAACAAGCTTTTCTGAATTTAATTCCGTTTAATGAGCTTGGCAAGAAAACTGCACAGTTAGAATGACAATGCTATAGGCAATTTTAACATCCATAATTCAATATCCCCTCGACCTTCTTTTTTTTATTCCAATAGTGTAAAAACAATGTATAACTGATGATATAATTTTGGAAGAGTGTCGAAAATCAAGAAGCTAAGTGCATTTGAAACATATCACGTTCACAATCAAACTTTTGACGTTTGAATTGGGGTTATATAAGAAAGTACATTGACTTCAAGCTCAAAGCTCAATAGATGAAGACTAAAAACAATGGAATGGAAAAATAAAAAATTCAACTAAAAATAAATAACTCTTTAGTATATAAAAATATAATATATGTATTTGTTTTGATACATGATATGAAATATAAAGATTGTGAATTCAAGCGAAGGTATACATTGAGAATATGACTTTTAGTAACCTCTTTCTTTTCTTTCTTTCTTTTTGTCTATATATATATGGAATTTTATTTATTACTTATTTATTCATTATTCATTTTAATATATTTTGAGCATAATATAATTGTAAAAGGAGATTTTAAATATATGCATTCGTTCATTTAAACAGATGTAATTACTTATTGCTTAAATGTTGACATTTCATGTTTGTCATGTAAATTTCATATGTCATGAAAATGGAAGAGAGAACAGTTAAAATTCAAAAAATTCTACAGCTAATGTATTATCATATTATTATTATTTATATTGGAGTAAATTTTTCGTAAAGTGTAAATTGCTTCAAGTGTAATAATAATCATGATGATGATGATTGTTATTATTATTATTATTAAATGTTATAATATGTATACTGTAAACGTATTTTGTCATTCATCATTTATCATGGAGAAAAATTATTTCACACTATATAATATCTATAGTTTTTTTGACTGGAGATATTTTGGAACTTTGTTTATATATATTGTAGATTGTAGATATAAGTACTTACATGTTTTTGTTTATTTATTTACATGGGTTCAACATATTATATAGTTTTTAGTGTCTTTTTACTTTTCTTTTACTTTTTTTTTCCTTTTTATTGTTTTACTTATGGCTTGTGTGTGAATGTGGATTTGGATGTGACTGTGGATGATGAGCTTGAGAATGGAGAGCGTGAGATCGAGGTTGTTGAGCAGGTGTCGTCTGTGCTGTCTCATCAAAATGTCCCATTAAATCCGGTTCTTGATCTTGGTCCTGTGTATTAAAGAATTTATGTATGTTCATTATGCAATTGATATGTTTAACTAATTATGACAGACCATAATATATTGGATAAAAACATCTATAATATTCATATAATTATACCTTGTATCGTCTCCGTCTTGGACAACATTTTGTTGCACATTCCAAAGTGAAATATTCTCCATGAGTTAAGGGTGATGGGGGTGGAGATGGATCATCATGGGCAACTGCTCCTCCTCCTCCACTACCAATCAACTTTCCATTTATATCCAAGTCATCAATATCAATCTGCTTTCGATCCTAAATATCCCAATCATTAAAAATCCCATATTTACATACAGTGAAAAAGATTGACCTTTTAAATTTCAACAAGGAAAATACACATGTGTATATACTGTGTAAAACAAGAACTCACCGTTGTATTTTCGAGGCAGCGCAAAAGGTGATAATGTTGTAGCTCCAATATATTATTTCCCATATTTCCATGGTGATTCATACTAATATTTGTATTGAGATTGGCTATTATTTTCGTTTGGTCTTGATCCATGTCCATGTCCACCTCTTCTGCAAGTTTTGCTTCAAGTGCCTTCCTCTTTTTAGCAAAGGCAGCTCGATATCGTCCTTTTACTTTTGCCATTCTTGCTTCTCGGGCCGCCTAACGATGAACAAAACAAAGGTTTTATTAGTATTCAAAAAACCAAATCAAAACAGATAAAAAAAATTCATATCCAATATCAAATACAGATACAAAAAGTTAAAAAATTAACCTTTTGACCCTTTCTCTTGTCCGCCTGTTGACTTTGTGAGTAAATTCGGGCAAAATTTGAGACAATAACAGGAACAGGAAGTGCAATGACCAATACTCCGCTGAGCGAACAGACTCCACCGACTAATTTACCCATCACCGTTTTTGGCACAATGTCACCATAACTTTTAAATTTAAAAAGAAATATATGTATTATTATGACATCATGTAAGAAAAAAAAGTCACACGTGTATTACAGTATGCGAAAAATTCAAGAGAATATTTTTAATTAATTTTTACCCAAGCGTCGTCATAGTAACAATGGTGTACCAAAAAGCAGCTGAAATTAAAATAAGTATTACATATTACATATGAATGAACGCTATAAAGTTACTGGGGAAAAGCTTTGCTTTATGCATATAAATATATTTTGTTTTTACCTGGAATGGACGTAAATTCATTTCCTTCTACGACATTTTTCTCAGCGTAGAACATGACGGTGGCAAAAATGATGATAGCCATAGCGAGAGAAAAGACAAGAAATCCCAATTCACTCGCACATGATTTAAGGGTATTACCCAAAATCCTAAGCCCCGCAGAGTGACGGGATAGTTTAAAGATTCGAAAGACACGAAATACTCGAAGTGTCGTAACGGCACCAGCCACGTCATCATTGTCAGTCATAAATAACTGAATATAATAAGGGAGTACAGCAAATACGTCAAAAATACTCATGATACTCCGCATAAACATACAGCGATTGGGTGTTGCATAAAGACGGAAAAGGTACTCTGCTGTGAATATCATTACACAAGCTGTGTCTAAACAGAAAAATACTGTCTTGTACTTTTCTCCACAGGAGATCGTCTCACGGCGTCCAGGAAGAGTTCCACATGGAACCGTTTCACCCGCATTAGCCATAACACTGAAAAAAAGAAGATTGTACATGATACATGTATTTTTTTAAAATTTCCCTTTAATAACTTTTTTGAATTTTTAGTTGAATTTGTTTAGTTATAAAAGTACCTGGCACCAATAAAAAATCCAGTAACATAATAGATGCAAAGAGCTGCTGTTGATGATTCGGGTTTTTCAAATGCTCGACACATGAGCTCTCTAGTTGTCATGGCAGCAACATGTTCTTTCGTCTCCTCCTCATCATCAACGAGTGTGAGTCGCTCAACAGTTTCCCGCCTCTTCCTATCTCGATACTCCTCATAGCAACAGTCACTAATGACATCTGGTGCGACTCCAAAAAATTTGAGTTCCTCGTCATAAGAAGCGATACATTCATGCTTTAGAAAATGTAGTTTTCCTAAACAAAAAAAAATATATTAGTTATTATATACACTTATTAGCATACTTTTCAACTTTGTACCTCTTTTAAAATATTATTGTTATTATATTATCATCACAAAAAACACGGGTTATTTACCGGTTTTATAATATTTGATGATATGGTGAAAAATTTCAGGATCCCGATCAAATACATATTGCTTTGTATCCTCATCATAAAAAAATTCCCGTTCACTTGACCCCAATAAAGTTTCCGGGTAACGTTCCAAAGTTGACCGGCATATTTCAAAAATGGTGCCATTTACATTAAATTTCAGTTTCTCATCCCGCGTCTTTCCATTTGCAACTGGCTTGAAATTCGGTGGCGGTGGTAAGCTATTACCTGTTAAATAAAGAAAAATTAAGAAAAAAAAACAAGGACATCTCAAATCAGTTGAAAAATATACAGTGTGTCATTGACCTTTTGGTTTTTCAAAAAAATGGAAATTAAAAATAAAACATTTACATACATACTGTTTTACACACACAATTACTATTAATGACTAAATGATAAAAAACTAACTATTTTACTAAAAGTCAAACACATTCACTAGAAAAAAAAACTCTACTCTCTAATATAACTAATTAAAAGTAAATTATCTATATTTATTTTGTTTTTGGTTGTTTAAAAATAAATCAACTCTATATATATATACATTCAATCAATCAAACATTATTTAATATTATTACCATTTTTTCATCTAATTCAAAGATGAAAATCAAGAAGAAGAAGGAGGTCGGAGCATTTAAAAAAAGGGAATTAAATTGGTAACTGTGTGTACACATTAAAAATTCATAATTCACATGCTTTTGAGAGAAAGAGGAGATATTCCATTCCATTTAAATTTGTTTGAGTTTTTTTTTCTTCTAAATTCATACTTTTATTTGATATTTCTCCCGAATGTAAAAAATAATCATCAAAATACATATTTAGCAGGCCAATGGGAGATAGATAATTTTTTTTTTCAAAATAAAATGCATAAATAAGTATGTATAAAATATAAAAAACACTTTCAACTTTTAAAAAGTACTACATTTAATTTAAAAAATGTAGATTTATACTGTAATTTTAGTTTACAAACTAAGAAAATACCATAAAATAGATACAATAAAAAAATTACATACTAAAATCTATATTATATAAATAATAACAGTTTTAATTTTGAAAATAGTTAAAACTAAATTTATTCTGTACAAAAATACATTTTCTGTTTTTTTTTATATAAAAACTCACTGGCAATCGGCACCCAACCCAGAGCAGATGCTCGGGCCATCTGAAATTTTT
>JABASP010002665.1:0-18582 GCA_019776565.1 Sminthurinus signatus | reverse complement strand
TTCTAGAGACGAGAGGAAAATAAATCACACATTAAAAATGCATGTGTACAATACAAAAGAAGGAGTACTCAACTCTAAATTAAAAATTGACCGAATACCGAATTGACATGCCTTTTTTTTGTCTTTTTCAACACCAAATGAAATGAGATACGTTGACTTTTGTTGAATTTATGTTTTTAAAAATTGATGAAACAAAAAACAATAATATTATGTATTATGTATTTTAACTATACGTATAAAATTCCTCCAGTTTTTGTTTGAGATATTATTGTATTTTCATGCTTTTCACTCACTGAAGCATGAAATGTTTTGTGGTCAAAGCCAAACACAGAGTTTGTAAGTAAAAAAACTTGGGGCTCTATACAAAGTCTATGTGTTCGCTTTGTACTATTTATCATTATTTTCTTCAAGCCTTGAGAAATTGATTTTTGAACTGATGACGTAGTACTGTTTTTTTCCGAATAATCTAGTGCGATGTGATGGGATAGCAGAAACCAGAAAATAGAAAATAGAAACATACATTTGTACAAGGACAGCTTTTGTATTTTGTATTTTATACTCATCTTTAGTAATTTGTCATTTTAGATTTTAGAGTGTAAAATGGGAATAGAATTTAGACAAAGACAATTAAAATACGTAATATTTACGTTGTATTTAGTATTTAGTATATAGATAGTCTATAGTCTAGTAAAATATATATCAAACGTAAAGTTTATTATATAAAATGTACATTTAAAACAAATGATGCATTAATTATAATCCAGGAATATTGTATATATCATATATGTATATTGTAGAGGGTCGTTGTTCTTGTGCCTCTCTTTGTCTTTATCTAATTTCTAACTACTATCTACTATCTACATCTTCCCAATCTTGCACACACACACACACATTATACTTACATTTACATGTATACTATACAGTGCTCTGTGTGTTCTGCGTTGTTCTCTTTCATCTTCATCCTCTCATTAATTTGACAATTTTTCCCAATTCCGAATCAAAATGGCACAATTAGCCGACAAAGGGAAATTCAAATACCTATTATATATTCTTGTATAAAGTATAAAGTATAAAATGAAGTGGGGACGGAGATCAAAATGAAAATGAGGCGAGACTATTTCATTTACTTTCATACATCTACAATCTACCATATATACTATGTTACACAAAAAGGTCTCCAGCAAAAATATATGTAGAATGTAGATTGTAGATGTATCATCGAGAAAGAGACAGAACGGGAAATCAGAGAAAGAGAACGGGAGAGGGAGGAAGCACGACTACATGCTGCATGTACAAAGTATGTAGTGGTAAAACGTATAGTGTACAGTAGACAGTAGAGGATGACACAAAACTTGGTACTTGGTACTTGGTATTTACCATTGAAAATAGACGTGAATGTATGTGAAGCATGCATGTTGTCTCGTGAAAGACAGGACGAGAAAGGAGCAGGTTGGACTTGGGAAGAGTGAAACTGTAACTGTGGCTGGAAAGGGAGAAAGATGTACATTCGTACTTCGTACATAGAGGGGGAAGAAAAGATAGGTACATGAGGAAATTTTGTTACTTTGTTGTGGCCAGCACAAGCTTTTGCATGATTCAACATCCAAGATATATAGAACAGAGAACAAGAGGACAGGACGATGACAACTATTGTACATTGTACAGAGACACTAGACACTAGACACACGCACGCAGACCGACCTACCCAACAACCCTTGCCCGAAGCTACGGAGAAATTTGTTCTAGCTATATAATATAGTATACATTATACAACATGTATAATGTATAATGCACATAATATTATAGATATCTGTAATTCTGTTGTAGCCCCATCTTTGCTAACCCCGTCATCATTTATTAACATTAGCAGTATATATTATAGACATAATATATTATTACTGTATGTGATGTACGCTGTATGTTGTATAAGAGGAATGGCGAATGTGTGTATGCTCTCTTGTCTTTGTCGTCAAGTATAAGTAGCACATAATAATACACATTTAAATAATATTGTATTATCTAACTTTAATATGAGTGAAAGAGAGAAACAGGTTCGTCAGCAACATGATCATCATAGTCTTTGGCACGCGTGAGACTGATTGTAAATTGTGAACATTCAAATTTTCTCTCTCTCTCTCTTTCTCTTTCTCTCTCAGTTGAATGATTCCTCATAATATTAATAGTAGTGTACAGTCGTACAATAGAAAATAGACAGAATACAGAATACCATCAACAGTAGCTTAGGCAGTACAATGTACAATGTAAATTGTAAATTATCATGTATAGAAAAGAGAAAGGGAGAAAAGAGAAAAGAGAAACAGACTAGAGACTACAGACGGGATGAGATGTTTGATATTTTGGGCGTGAAATTTACATATATGCAATTAAACTGACAGCTTCCACCTCAAACAGACCAGAGCAGAGACCAAAGAGCGACCAGCACCCTGCTCTTTCAATTTCTTTCTCTCTGCTCTGTACTCTGTACTTTTAGCTTTCTTTCTCCCCTTTGCTGTATATTGTATACATGTCTCATGTCTCATTTCTGATCTAGTGCAAAGTGTGGAGTGTGGAAGGTGCATGTCATTCAATTTATAATATTGGTCTTATTATTTCTTATTGACTATTCAAATAAAGCAAACAACAATTGTCACTCGGCTTATTATAAATTATATTATATTATGTGAGTGAACAGTTTTTGCAGTTTGTACTGAAGGATGAAGGATGTGTAATACGTAATGCAGAACGAGTATTTTAAAATATCTGTCGATTTTGTTAGTATTTGAAATTTGAATGGCTCATCTGTTTTAAATTTTACTCTCCATTTGTGTAAAGTCTACAGGTGTAAAATGTTAAATGAAACTGGAGTCTGGTTGCGCTTCTAGTAAAACTCCTGTCCTCGCCTTGTGCAAGGTTGAATGAGAATAATAATAACTATTATTATTAATTATTATTATTAATTTATTACTACCATCATGAAAACGCTTTGCATGTTACATTCTACATTCTACACATAGACTTAAAACAACTTGAGTGTATAGAGTACAGACTATAGCATGTCTAGATACTAGAGACCCTGAAACCTGGAACTCTAAAATTCTAGAATGTAGGAAAATGGTGGTGAATAAAATTATCTCATTTTCATACCTCATACGGACCGTCGATAATTACTAATTTTCGAATAGGGTTCATCTAATTTCCATGTCTATCATTTAATGTGCTCTCATTATGTGTTAAGCTTTGAGGGGAATGTGTGTGTGAAAGTGCGAGTTGGGTGTTCGGTGTTCGGTGGAGATGGAGAAATTTTCCTACTAAATATTTAAATCCTCACACTATAAATATTAGTCCTACTCATATTATGACATTATTATGCGTCTAAACTAATTCCGCATTGTAATTAACTGTAATAAAATCTTTGTACTACTACTCAAGACTCAAGCACATTCATTTACTTTCCTCTCTCTCTCTCTCTTTCTCTCTCTCTTTCTCTCTTTTTGCTGGAATTAGATTCTAGATTTGAGAGTTGGTCCTATTCCTGTACACTGTACACTCTATACTCTGTACTCTGTACATTTATATTCATGACGATGTGATGATAATGATGCAAAATCTCTCTCCTTCGTTCAATTTGAACCTTGTGAACATTTACCAATGATAAATATATAATATATGAATGTGACTGTGACTGTACCAAGTACCAAGTAGTAGTATAAAGTCCCAACGTCCAACTTTCAACTTGCAATGTGAATAATATGTAATACTAATATGTAATAGAAAGTACATAATTAGACCATCCCGAGACCAGGACTTAATAACTAATGACTGTATGTACTGTATGTATATAGTATACAGCAGCTATATAAATGTGTGAAAATATTGTGTACATATACATCTAATCCATTATTATGTATGCAAATCGTATCTTATGTCCATGTACTACAGACTACAGATACACACACTCTCTCGCTTTCTTAGATATTAGATATTACGCTCATCATCATGAAGGTCCTCTATGGAAATTGGGTGTCTAATATTTAATTTCAAGTCAAAGCCGGTGGAACATGTATGTAGTATGTAGTATGTAGAAAGTAGAAATAGAATAAGAGGAATATCGGAGTGCACAGCAGTTCACGTTCCACGTTATCTGTACATTCTATCAGTATAAAGTATAAACACTGAGCCGTTGTCCATAGTCCATAGTCCATAAGAGGACATGACATCGCAATAATAATAATAATATTATGCGTGTGTATATAGTATATACTAAATACTTTATACATACACATGCAAGGACGTATGCACGATATAAATATGGTAGATAGTAGTCCAGCGTCAGTTTGAGAGAAAGTATGGGAGAAGGAGGAAAACTTGTCGCCATTCTCTACATTCTCTACATATCCATATATGTAGGTTGTAGGTACTTTCTGTCTTCTGGCAGTACTTATGTACGTAGAGAAGAAGTATGGACAAAGTAGAACTAGTAATAGTAAAAGTGGTGGTGGTGGTGCTGAGTAGAGTGTAGAGTGTAGAGTACAAGTGGAATTTCACATCTTTCCCTCGCTCTTATTCCACTATTAGAACTATGCTACTGCATCAAAGTGCCTGTGAAAATGGGAGGGAAAATTACGTCTTAATTATACGTTCCGAATTATTCAAAAGAAGTCCATTTGCATAATGAGTTTTCATTTTCATTCCCCAAAGGTTCTATGTTCTATGAGAGTAGGAAGAGAGACGAAGAAGAGGAAGAGACAGCAGAGAGAACAGTGAGAATAAGAGGAACAAGAAGGAGAGAGAAGATGTAGGGAAATTTCTATCTATAATTTTTCGGGTCTTGCTTAATTAGCATTTTATATTATTAAAGCATCTTTTGCTCCACTGTCTCTACGCTCTTTTCTCTCTTCCTTGTACAATGTGCAATGTGCAATGTACATGTAGGGTAAATATGGAAAATCATATGAAATATTTTCTCCAATCTTTTATCTCATGTCTTTTGCATCATCATCATCATTGTCATCATGAGCAGCATCCTCGTTTTACATTCTACATTCTAGAATCTAGAGTCGAGAGTGTAGAGTTGAGAGCCGAAAGTCCTATTTGTGGAGCGACTTACATAACACTTTATTATACTTGATAATATGCATAATTTGTATATTACATGTGGATATTAGACATTAGTCGACAAGTGTGAGCATTCAAGATGCTATGTGTGAGTATTGAGTATGCTCCATGAAAATGAAAATGAAATGAGAGGAAAGCCAAAGTCATAATATCTTATTATGTATGAGAGTATGAGAGCTGCTTCAGCTTTTCTCACTCCTTTCTCCATTTTCCCGTACTGTACAAGGAGCATTTAATATGTGTACAGTGTACATACTACATACAGTGTGTAGTATGTTGTATGTTGTATGTATGACTCTTTTCCTCTTCAAGTTTCAAACTGCTCTCATAATATCCCTCATTATTACCTACATAAACCCATTTTACCACTAACCACCATCAAACCACAAATATTTTTCCAAAGAGTCACGCGTCTTAAGTAGTACAAGTAAAGGAATACATAATACGTAGTCATAGTGGTATTCGTATTTTGTATTTTGTATGTCTTGATAAATTCTCTTTTGAATTTTCATCAACAATGTTATTATACGCTCACATGTATTTAGAATGTTGATATCTATGAGCTTTAGATGCTATGAATGAACGTGGAATTTTCACACATGTACAATATCATCAGTATTATCATTAAGCATGAAAACTTTTATGTTATCACTCTCGACTCTCGACTGTGGAGAAAGAATAGAGAAAATAGAGGTAAAAATGTTGTCTTTTTAAATACATTTTACAAAAATAGAATAACTTTTTCAAATCAAAGAATCAAATGAATGAAAGAATTATTATTATTTTACGTAGTACTCAGGTGCGGTGAATTTAATTGTGGAAACTTGCATCAATGATGGTCATATAAGAGAAGTTTAGGTAAATAGTAAATGCTAAATAATCATCATGATGATGTTATTTTAGAAACATAATTTGAAAAGTTGTTGACGATTATGACAATGATGACAATGACCATACTTATTGTGTGTATGCGGTATGCTCTGCATATGTAGGTACTTGAGGGTTGAGAGAAAGCTGGAATAATAAAGTGGTTCAGGGGGAAAAGTGGAGTAAAATGTAAAAAGTCTTGTTGACAAGTAAAAAATATCATCAAGAAACTAGAATATTATGCTGTTTATATGTTGTACGTGGTTCGTGCATGCATATTATATATTTTGTACGTTTTGAGCCTACACTGTACACTTGGATACTAAACAAAACAGAGAACAGAGAGAGGACATAACAATGAAATCAGTTATTATTATTACTATTACTATTATCATCATTATTATGAAGGCATAAAAGTCTGTGCTGGCAATTATGCAACCCATTATTGTACTCTTATTCTTTAATGAAGAATATTTTCATTCCCCCCTCAACTTTTAACTTTTAATCTTATGACCTCTCTTTTCCAGCTTGAAGTTTTCACTGGCACTGGTACAGTTTGCTGAAGCTCCATTCCGTTCCATACACTTTTCCTGCTCTCCCTGGTTTCTGG
Organism: Sminthurinus signatus; assembly: GCA_019776565.1. Taxonomy (NCBI): domain Eukaryota; kingdom Metazoa; phylum Arthropoda; class Collembola; order Symphypleona; family Katiannidae; genus Sminthurinus; species Sminthurinus signatus. Next base: position 11,990 of record JABASP010002665.1, on the reverse strand, counting down.
TTTCTGTCCGTCCTCTTTTCGTAATTCGTATCATATTATTAAACTGCTTGATTATGACGTCATATTAAAACAGTGTATAGTGTATACTGTAAGTATTTATACTTAATACTTCATACAACCTCAATAACTAACCTCAACATTCAGCATTCAAAACTTATTGCTTCTTTTTTAATACCGAATTTGACGCTCGTCTCATTCTTCCCTTTGCTCAAGGTGTATTTTATACATATTTTACATTATAATTACTTTTTTCACAGTTAGCTTTCCATTTTCCATTATTTTTCTCACTGTATGTTGTATGTATTTTGTGTGATATTTGACATTCGATATTCTTCATTCTGTAGCATTATGACGGAATTTGGATTTTTTTGGTTTCTTCATTATTTAGTAAATTAGTAAACTAATGAACTAATGACACATGTTCTTTTTTTTGCAATGTTCAAAGTTCAAAGTTTGATTACTATTTTTTTTTGCTTTAATTTAGTTTTTAGTGAAGTTTTTCTTGAACAGTTTCCCGTAATCCCAAAAGAAAAAGATTGGGTATTTTAGTATAGATTAACACTGAACACTGAATAATGTTGTCGAGTGTCGAGCTATGAACTTTGTATTTTGTATGAATGAATTTTGAGGTTTGAAGAGTTTTTTGAATCCTTTTCGTCTTTATAAGTAAATCTCAATTGGCCCGACTAGGGAAGAATTTCTATCAAAAGCCTCTCGCACCTTTGAATATACTATTAACTATTATACATGATATAGTGATATAGTCTATAGTATGCTCCTCCATCATCTTTGTGAGTAGTAAACTTTGTGTAATTAGCTACACTAATATAAGAAAGAGACTCATTTTAATATTCCCTCTAGCCCTTTGGTACATGTGTGTGTGTGTGGCATAGAACATGGAACTAAGAAATGAATGAAAAGGTGTAATGCATAATGCTAGTAAACTGGAAAGGACCTGAGATCTGATACCTGAGAACTTGAAAATCTCATCTTAGTCAAAAAATCTAATTAAAAGAATACTTACTAATTAAAATGAAATATCAAGTTTTCGCTTGATCCATGAAATCTTTCTTATACAATTTGTGGCTTGGCTTGGATTGGATTGGGTTGGATTTAGTGTTTTGCTGATTATGATGTGTGCAGCATGTGGGAAATTTTACTGTGGTTTTACTAGTGTAAGAATACAAGATATTATACCAAAGTTAAATCTTTTCTCATCTTGTATTTTTTATTCTTCCACGGACTATTGAGAATCTTGTTCTTGTTGAGTTTTATTTACAGTTTACAGTCAACAGTAGGAAAGATAAAAGATACTTATGAATACATACACATGAATGTTTTATTCGTATTTATTTGTTTACAATTACGATTTAATTATGGTATTACCGATTATCAAATTAAATTATGCACGCTCATTGTATGAAAGTCATTAAATAGTCATATATTTCCAAATGTGGTGATGATGATGATGATGATGAACATATTGTTGTAGAGGATAGAGAGAAGAGTTTAGAGTTTTCGCTTTCATTTTTCGCTGTTCTCTTTCGATAATGTTGTGATTTATTTTCCAGAAGAGAAAAAAAAAATCCACGAGTGTAATAAATCAGCAACATTTAAGTAACATTAACTCGCTGTATTACAGATTACACAGCATTCTTCATTCTTCCTCTCCTTCCTTGTGACTAGCTTGACCATAAATGAACAGATGAAGATAAATAGCAGAGGAATGGGAACACAAAGTGAGGGGAGCGAGTAGAAATAAATTGTTTGTATATTATTATTATTATTACCAGTTACCAGTACACACTACTATATTAGTGTGCATTGTGCATGCATGTTTGTTTGGAGTATGGACCGACCGGGTCATTTTATTTCTCCATCTTTCATCTCTATTCGTTGTGTGGAGTAATTTATGCCATTTCAAATTGTTTTGGAAAAAAAGAGATAATTTAGAGAACACAGTGTTTTTTGCATTCCAGATTCCGTTTAGGATTTAGAATTAGTGGGTTTGGAATTGCAAATTATATTAAATTAAAAAACAATAACAGTGTTAATAGCACATTTCTTTTGTAAAATTATGAAATGTATCACAGATATTTATTTATTATCAGTATCATTAGCATTATCATTTTAACAGTGTATTGTTTTGAATCTTGAGTCTTTATTCAGAATTTGAATTTTGTGAAAGGGCAGAGAGAGAGAGAGAGAAAGAAAAAGAAGCATCTTACATTCTAGATTCTAAAACATGTAGGATTTAAAAAGTATTGTGAATTGTCAAGAGTATTTTATCATAAATATGCTAATTTATGACTGTATTACATTTTAAGGCAATATCCTTTGCCTAATACGTGTTAATATTTATGCATCTTTTTATTTATTGCCGTCTATTTCAGTTTAAGTTCACCGCACACTTATTTATTCACATTTTTGACGTTGACAAATGACCGCTCTCGTGGTTTTTTTTTCTTCCTCTGCTTTGTTTTTACACAACATATTATGATACATGATATTATCATATGATGATATATAATGCTATTGTACGTGCTTAGTGCTTAGTACTTAATACTTAATACAATTTACAATGTACTTGTAACATAAAACAATAATAATCATATGCATAGTACATATTGTTCTACAACCTCCATCATGGATCATGGAACACCAAGGGTAGGAGATTATTATATTGTATTATGCGTAATGTAATAGTAAGAAGCATTTTTTTTATTTGTATAAATATTGAAGCTATTAGCTGTAATATGTAATATTTAAGTAATGAGTTATGCATAGTGCAAGCTACATATTACATATTACATATGTAGTACGCAAAATGAATTATCATTGGCATTGGTTCTACATTCTACATTTTCTTTAAATTAACACTCTCCCCGCTCATTAATAATTATTGCCCCTACACATCTTGTTTCTTGGTTCTAGTCCTTTTCATACGATATTAGTTAGTCTCCGTATTTATTACCTATTACCTTTTACCTATTGTCTATTAAATGATGAATAAGGAAAAGGTAAAAAAGTTTATACCTATAATAATTTGCAATTTTCCAATACTTTGAGCATTGGAAAGACAATTTCAACCCAACAACCAGCTTACATAAATATGCTTACATATTATGTAATATACATGCAGTATTTACTATTTAAATATTCCATATTTCTTTATGGCTATCACCCAGCCACTACGTTTAGCTTTTAGCTGGTGTTTGGTGATGAATTCAATATAATATTATTATAATTTTTAATTAATATTCCACCTTTTATGTGTGTGCGTGAGTGAGATAATATATATGATATTATGAACACTAAAAGGTACCATGTACAATGTACAAGGTACAAATGTACATGCACGTACATTGTACATGATTCGTGCGTTGCTCAGTGTTCAATGTATGTCTTCGGTCTTTTGTCTTTTGTATTTCCACCTTAGTTTTAATATTTAATTGAATTTGAATATGGTGGGGGTTTCTCCATTTTCCTTATAAATCAATTTCAGTCGCAATATCTCTCTCTCTCTCTCTCTCTGTCCATGTTTCACTGTTTTGTGTTCCGTTTCCCATACGGCGTATATCGCGTATCGTATATCGTACACGCCAGTCAGTCCGAAGGATTTGACAAGTTTTATTCATTGTACTGTATTGTGTATTGTATATTGTGTTCTCACTTGAGACTGGACACTGGACGATCGGATATCGGACATGCATAATATTACTTATTATATAATACATCCTGGACATTATATTATAATTATCAGAATGCTAAACCTTTATACTTTATACGGTGCAGTGTGCACACATCTTGATTATAATGAAATGATTATTACTTATTGTTGTTATTATTATTTGTAGAATGGTACACTTGAAAGCCACTCTATACTCTTTCCAAAGGATGCACAATGTACACCGAGTTGCAGAGTGTCTAATTCTCTGGTTACTTTGTGTCCTTTTATGGACAATATAATGTTAAGTGCCAGAAGATATCGGTCTCTGTTCTAGTCTCAGGTCTCAGTCTATTCATAATATATCAGATGTTATTATTATTATTATGATTATTAATGCAAGAGAATTCCATAGGTACATGAGTAAAAAAAACTAAAGATTCCAGGTTCTCAACAAAGACTTACATTACATATTACATATTACGTATTAGATAGGTACTTAATACTTAATGTTAATATATGAAATACATTTTGGATTTTGGATTCTGCATTCCACTTGTTCGTTCTTCCTTTATCTGTCTGACTGATTCACTCTTCCTTTCTTCCGTCCTTTTTTCTCTCGCTCTCTCTCTCTCTCTCTCTTTCACTGTTTCCTATTCACACGGATGATAATGCATGTGCCTTTGATTTTGATTTATGCTTTATCATTGACTGTACACGTTTATTACTTTGGACTTTGGATAATACATAATGTCTACATTCTACATACAAGTACATCTTGTATGTTTTATCATGGACATTATTATTATTGTTTTACCTGTTTGTCCCTATCTACTCGGTACTTGATAGAAAGAGGGGATAGAGAATAGATTCTTGTATATTTTTCGATTGAGCTTCAATCGTCAATTACAAATCAAAATCAAAATCAAAAGTCTCCAAAAAACCAACTAGAGAACAATCAGAACAAAAACAAGTCTCATCAGTCATCAGCACATTGTATTGCCATTAAAACTTCCTCCTCTTCCATAGATTATAGAACTTGTACTAGGAATAGAATAGTCTAGAGTCTAGAGTGTAGTGTACTTATTTTATCTTCATCTTATTATGCTAAGAATCATGATCATACCGGAGAAAAAAAGAATGCGCATTTTGTACAGTATACATAATACATAATACAGTATGAAATATCAAATATGAATAGAAGACACAATACATAACCTTGAATTTTTTAAATTTTCATTTCAATTCCCAAATCCCAATGATGTAATAAATGTATGTATACAGGAGAGAGATGCAAAAGTATACACTTTTAGTGTTTAGGTAGCTCATAAAAAAGTGTCCAACGTCCAATGTGTTTAAATTAAGGAGCCTAAACATTATACGTTTCGTATAATTAGTAATTAGGCATATTCTTCCAGGAGACCAAAAGTTCCACGTTTCACGTAAAAGCCCGCATAATTTATTATGTGTGTAGTTTTTAGTTTGTATCACGTATAGGAATACCACGTCGTAATATTCAATGTAAACCTTAGCTATCTACATCCTATACTTTTTTACTAGGTGTGGAAAAATCTTTGTTTTTTTGCACGAGTTAATATTATGCATGTAGACTAGAGCCCAGAGAGGAGAGATTGGTGATAGAGTAATTAGGAGTACGAAATGAGAAATTGTAGTCCAGAGTTGTAATAAGGAGGCATTATAAATGTACATTGCACATGTAGGATATAGGATAAAGGATGAAATATGAAATAAATAGGAGAAGTGGGACAAATGTTGTCATACATATTAATTATGTTTGCACAGATAGACATGATACATGATACATAATATGTGGATTCTGTATAATGTATAATGCATAAAATACACAGTCTACTAATAGAAAAAAGGGTAAAAAAATACAAGTTGACTTTTTCTTACCAGCTCTTACTTTTCCTCCTTTTGTGGAGTGCACGTTACACTTTATACATTATGTATAATGTACATGTGTACATAGCACACCATAATAGATTATAAATTATAAACTATGTTTGTACTTTGTACTTATGTTAGTGTAATGAGTACAGGATGAAATATCCGAATCTGAACACTTTCATAATACTTGTATAACAGAAATATAATGGAAGAGAGAGAGAGAGAGAGAGAGTGAAAGAAAGAAAGATGAGTTTCCATTTTTTTATCCTCCTTGCATATTATTATCTTATATAAGTTTGTATTTCTTCTTACTCTTCTCTTCTCCCTCGTCCCTTTCCTTTCCCTTGTCTTTTCTTGTCTCTCCTCCTCTTGATGGAATATTCATTTATGTTAATTAAGTGCCCGTGTATCTTAAAATCTCTAATTATGATAATGTAATATAATTTCCATCCATTTCCATCGCTCGCGCTCTTCTTCGTCATTCTTCTTCACCATACTATTACTTTATACTCTTCATGCACACTGGCATATATACAAGCTACAGCGTTCAGCATCCAGAAGAAGTAGTATAGTAGAAGAAGAAGAAGGCGATGAAGTTTAATCCATCAAATGAATCTGACGAGCATCTCCCTTGGAACAGCTCTTCTGCTTTTTACACACCATTTTGTACCGTAGTCATCCGTTTACTATTGTAGTTTGCGATTAGTTTTTTCAACATTCACCATTTAAGACAATGCAAACACTAAATTTCTTGTAATAGAAAACAGAAACGACACAATTTTTCTTAGGTCTTAGAATTTTTGCCCTATAACATTGACACACTTTCTTACGTTTAGAATTTAGAATGAATTCAAAGTTCAAAGTTGAAAGTACTGTTAAATAATTTTTAATGAGCATAAATACTACTATTTATTATTTTCTTTCCATCTTTGACTTTGACATCGACATTTGACAATTTCAAATGTATTGAAAATTGAAATTTTAGTGAGGTTAGTAAAGTAGAGTTCCTAAATAATTTCCATTTTTTCCAAAGTAGACGAGATATTATGGGTAATGGATTGGTGAAAATTGAAAGTTGGACATCTCTCCCTGTCTGCGTGTATTGTGTATTTTGTCTGAAAGGGAAAGTCTAAAGAAAGTTGTACATTGATATGATGTGTACAAAAAAGCATGGTCTAACTCTGTAATACTTTTGGGCTGAAGCTGGAGTTGAAACTAGTAATACTCTGATGAATGCAAATGTCCCTTTTAATTTAATTAAAAATTTAGCCAGAGCTCAGAGCTTACGTAGCTTGCGAGCGAGTCATAATGAGGTTCGTATAATGGAAAATTAAAATGAGACGAATCAGCATCTCATTATACATTATACTATTTAGCTATTCTGTTTATGTTCTATATTATGAGCACTATGTATTATGTATGCAGTTGCCTTTGATTCTGTTATGTCACACTAGCATAGACTACACAGTATAAATACAGGCAAAATACATGATAAAAATTCAATGTATTTTTACGTGTGGAGAAATACATTGTTTTTGGAATCAACAAAATGGTTATTGCTTCACCTTTGGACATTTACAGGACCGTATCATTATCATGTTATGATAATTATTACAGTAGTAGCAATTATTACTTCAAATAAAGCATGTCACCATGTATAATGTCTAATGTGTTGGTGGTTGGTAAATTAGGTGCTCATATGATAATTACTTTGTTTTTATCCGATTCGAGAAGGTATAAAGGCAAAAATGTCACTGTATATTATGTATTATGCAGCCTGTTCAAAATTCAAAATGACACGATACATGATATAATTAGCACAGAGAAAAATCCATTATTAAAAAACTTTTAAAATGTATTTAGTTCCGTCTCTCATCGACGATGAAGTTTTCAAAGTAAGAAATAAATTTATGCAAACAGAAAAAGACAAATAAAGTATAATAGAAGAGAAACGTGTACAAATGTATCTTTTTATTATTGTTATAGATTATCAAAGTTATTGTCTTGTCTCCATTCTTGATTCTTGAGTCTTTATGCTGGAGTGCATACAAGATAATACTTTCAAAACAAGGAGAGGAGTGAAGAAGAGGCGGTCAAGAATTGACATTGAGATGAACGTTTGTATATTACACATAATACATAATATATATGCACAATATTATATAGAGAGAATAAACTAAATATAAAAGGTATAATATCAAATATTATTTATTAAATGTATTATGTATAAATACCAAAAGGAAACGAGGAATGAAATATAAATAATACAGAAAATACATAGAATATTATGATGATGACTTGACAAAAGCAAAAATCATGTTGTAGGTTGTAGATATGAAACACTTTTATAATACACGCGTATTTACTAGATATTATCTAATATCTAATTCTACATTACATATTAGATAGATAGATATCTGTAACTAGAAAATATTCAAGTCTCATGCTCCTATCAATTTCCATGCTCATTTCCATATTTCCATATCGTATATTATGATGATACGCAAAACTCAGGTGTTGATATTGTTGTTGTTCATGAGCTTGTCACGTTAGTGTATTATGTATTATGCATTTGAGTTTGGATTGGATTGGATTGTGAGCTCTTTTTGTCTCTTGTCTTTTGTCTTCTCAAGTCTCTCCATTTAGACTTTAGACAGCGACAGTGAACAAGATTTTTAGATCAGGTTAACTTATATCTTACATATTTCACTGTTATCTGGATTCTGAGTTCTGGTATGTGGTGTGATAAGGTTCTCATTATTACATGCATGTTTGTTGTATATGTACTCTCAAACCAAAAATAATAAAAGTTTTTGACTCCTCCTCCTTCCTATGCTTTAGCATATAGACATCCTTGAATTCCTTTACAAAATCACAAAGGGGGAGGAGCCAAAAACCTTTATTATTTTTGGTTTAAGAGTATGTATACGGAATGTGGAGTTTGTAGTTTAGAGAATTACTTAGAATTTAGACGGATTTCATCATTATTTCATATTCTGACTCTATCTAGACTTTAGACGGGAAGAACTATAATATTTCTGGTATAATATTGTAGTAAAGAGTGAGAAAATGGAAGAACTGTGTGAATATATTAGCGTTTTAGATCACAAAGATGTAAATTGTACAGATGAATACACTGTTTTGGCTTTTGGTTTGTTATTGTATTCAGATATTAGAAATTAGAATACAGGAGTTGGTACAAAATGTAATACAGTGTACAAAGTACAGAGACGAGTGACAATTTGTCCTTTATATGTTATATGATACTGAAATATCTATAGACATGTAATGTGATTGAAAATTCAATGATTTAAAGTGGTCTTCTTTGGATTTAGGATTTTGAATGCTTCTTGTTGCTTGTTGCTTGTTGTTGTTTTATTATAATGTGATGTTTCATTGGGAATTGGGAATTGTCTGCCTGTCGTTGCTCCTGTGTCTTGTGCTCTCAACTCTCAAGTTCTTGTAACTTTTGTTACTGTCAAGTTTCTTGATCTTGAAGCTTTTTCCGAGTTTGAGTTGAATAACTATATTATTATGATTTGTGATGTTTGATGTTCTTTGATTTTCCGTTTGGTTTGATTTGGTTTAAGTGTACATACGAATGTATACATTATACATAATACGTACATTATCACCTGGAAAATCTGAACAATTGGGAATCTAGAAATTTATTTGTGATCCCAATACAAGTAGCGATGTGAGACACAAAAGACAGTAAAATGCTTATATGATTCCATGTTTATGAATTTTGAGTGGTGTGTTTCCTATTATTTTGTATTATGCAGGTAATATAAACAATAAATTGAAAATCTGATCTTCAATTTACATCCTTCATGTGTAATGTGTATATAATATATTTGACATGTAAATACTTTGGGAATTACAATAATATTGATCGGTACTCGATATTATTTATTATATATAAATAAAGTTTTTAAATGGTAAAAACTATATTATATTCATTCATAGGCTTTATTGTTTCATCATGTAGAAACCCGTGCACGAGTTAGAATTTTGATATTGAATTTTCAATTTTATATTATGTAGGCAAAGCAGGCTAGTATCTTCTGTTTCTCACCTTTAATAATAATAATACTTGTAAAAAGTACCTTCAATATTATTTCAAAGTTAAATTGTTACATGTGGAAAAGTGTACTGGTCCTGAAAAAGTAACACTGCACATGAAATTGAATTGAGAATGGAAATGTTTGTATGCGAGCACGTGATTTATTTTTTTTTTGTCTTTGTTTTTGGAAAAATATTGAGACGAAAGAATATCGAATATTGCCCTTTTTTATACAAGGTGAGCAGATGAGGCGATTCAATAGTTAATATTATTCTTTCGAATTTAGAAGATATTTTCTATATTATTATGTGTATGTTTTCCATTTTCCATGTTCCTGTTCTATGTTGAGTGTTGAATATTCTCCAATGTCACAATAATATTATAATAATAATATATTCGATAGAATTCATCAAATACGGCCAAAAAAAAGTACTACGGATTCCGATTACATACGAATGGACTATTCATGAATGAGTCGCACTAGTAGTAGTAAAAAGTAAAGGGATTGAAATATTTATTTTGAGGAAATATTTAAAAATTGACATTTGAAAAATCCCTTTATATCCTTGAATCATAGATACATCCTGTTAACATAATGTTGGCCAACAACATGAAACATGAATAACGTAGCAGCAGATGTGTGTAATGTGTAACCACATTAAAACACGTTATGAAGACTCATGATTCAATAGTCATAATATAATAAGAATAATAATAATACCATCTTTTATCATTTTATTTGGTATGCTATGAAAATGCAAACTTTTCCATGTCCTACGACGTAGATACATTAAGTGAGATTTCAGTCCTCTTATAATTTTTTTGATTTATATCGATATCTATTTAACACAATATCTGTCATTAATAATGGCATTAGGAGAACGTAAAATGTACAGTCTGTAAAAGTTGTTTGTTATTTAGAAATATTACATGTAATGTTCTTTAAGAGTTCAGTTTTAGTCCTTCAACGAGAGGATTAAATCTATTTCTGAAGAAAAGAATGGTGACGTATAATATAAAATAAAAAATAATGTATACGTATGATATTATATATTATGTCTACGTGAATATTATTTTTCTGCATGAGGAGGCATAGAGAATCGAGGCTGTAGAATATAGAATATAAGATGTGTGTAAGTATAACTAGCAACTAGTTGGTACTTTGTACTTCATAGGATAAAATATGCACGCATAATTAATCTCTCGTCTGGAGTCTAGATCAACGAGAAACAAAAACAACAACAGAAGAAGATGATACCTTTCATCCTCGTTTCTTTTTTACATTTTACCCTTTTTGTTGGTGTTGGTTTGTTCTCGACAGCTCTTCTTCTTCTTAGCTCGTCGTCCACTTCTCCTTTTCCTTCATCTCACTTTTTTTTGTGTGGAAAAAATTAATAAACCAATTATAATTGTGTGTGATTATAAAATAATAATTTAATATGCATTAGCATAAAGATTTCTTCCACCGCACAAATAGTAATTACATAGTACAATATATGCATACATGTAGTATTCTTCTTATTATCATAGGTAATGTGTAATGTGCATGTACAATGTACAACAATTATTACATGCTACGTATAGGTATTAGGAAAATGTATGTAGGTGAGCTCTTTTACTAATATGTAATATAAGAGTTTTATCAGCTTCTTATATATTATATAAGATGTATTTTAATTTTTAATTACTCTTGCATAATTTGTGCCTAAAATTCTTGCGTACACTGTACTCTGTACTGTGTACAATGTTAGTACAACAGATAAAAACTCGTCTTGAACATAATCTCAAGTCTCTAGTCACCCGCCTGTCAAAACAAAAAGGAAATGAAGAGCTTTTCAACTAGTCTTAATTACTATGCGGATTTTGTACAAAAAGATTTCTGTAACCCTCAACAAATATATCTCACGGTTTTGTAGTTTGAAACGTTTTATATATTTTTTTTTAGAAAAAAATATTATCTTGTAGATATTTAAATACATTAAAAAATTGTCCAAATTCCACATATTATAGTATACTGTACATATACGATAATATTTCCAGGTTTTGGCATTAGAATTAGCTTTTGTACTTCCAATCTATTTCAATTATGACTGTTTATTTTGACTTTTATATTTTATATTGTGCACATACTAGTAACTAGTAATGCATATGTATAAATTTTAAACGAAACAGTTTTGTATTTTGTCTTTATGTACATGGGTATATAATTTTCTACAAGTAAAGACTATCGTAGATAGAATGAGCGGGGCCGCGCATACAGCTACAGCATATAATAATAGGCCATTTTCCCAAACACACTCTCAAAATAATTTCCAAATCACACTGAAATCTTATTTTATGTAAACG
>JABASP010002664.1:0-18585 GCA_019776565.1 Sminthurinus signatus | reverse complement strand
GACTAAATACTGCGACGCGCGAAAATTCAAACGGGTTGACGGACAGACGGACGGATCCGTCCAGCGTAGTAGGGTAGCTTATGCTGCGCTACCCTAAAAAACGCAAAGCTAATGTGTTCTAATATCTAATATCTACAATACAAAATACAATGCACAATACACTCGGGCTCCTAGTTAATTGTGCAGTGTAGTTCCTATAGTCTACTATACTCTTGTTTCTTGTTGTTGTTATTATTATCATGATTATTATTGTTGTTACTACTATTCCCTGGAGAGCATTATTTTTTATTTTGTTTACTAAACAAGATCGTTAAAACGAGTAAAGTTGAGTTTCATGTTCCGGTGAAAACTATACTTATGATTGCCTAATAATATCACTTTTGTCTACTCTCTTTTTATTTTGCTTTGTTTTATCCAGTATCCAGTAACCAGTAACTTAATCCTTAATTCACACCAAGTACCAAGTACTGACTTGTGAGTATTCTACATATACTTATATATATTTTTCACAGTATTAAAAAATATGTACAAAAAAATTGTACACGGAACAAATTTTGCCCCCTCCAGCAGTTTTGTGTAGCCGGAAACTTGAAACGTTGACTAGTGCAATAAAAACGTGGTAAAAATAACAATCAAGAAGTGAAAGACTTTTTCAAACTCAACTCAAGTCAACTGGAGAGGGAAAACTGAAGAGAGTGAGAAAACAAAACAGGGGAAACGGGAAACGTGAGGATTTTGACGATGTGTGAATGTCTAAAAACACTGCCAAAAATCAATTAATTATGTACAACATGCAAATATTATGGAGAATGGAGAAACGCACAGGAGAAACGATAAAGAAAAAAGTTAGTTGTGAGAAATGAGAAACTATATGTACATAAGCATACGAATGCGAGTGCTTATACAACATCGAATATCTAATATCCATACTATTTACACTATGCAATATTATACAATATTTTCTATAGTTCTCTATTACGCAAAATCCATCCATTCGAAGGAGAAGAAAATGAGAAATGTAGAAACGAAAGAAAGAAAGAAAGTTTCCTTCCACCTTCCAATTTCGGAGTAAACAAATAATAACACACATTTGTACAATATTATATATTATGCAACATGATTATACTCGAGGAAATACAAACACAAATATATACGCAGTATTTATACATGTGTGTATTGTGTACATATTACATATGTACGCATGGAAGAGAGAAAATGAAACAGAAACCGGAGCTGATGTGTAAGACGGATAAGTTGAGTCAAACACGAGAGAAAGTGTGAAATGTGTTATGCAAGTGCTTCACTTGACACTCTTTGGCCGTCCCCTCACCATCCGCCACTTCTCTCTCTTTTACACTCTCTCTCTCGCTTTTTCCTATAATTGATACATGAGACTGTTTTTCTTTCTTTCCTTCTCTTTTTATTTATTTATTTTATTTTATTTTGCTGGAGAAAAAGGAGACCTCCTCTCTGTCACACACAACACACAACACACAGAATGAGTTATGTACACTCGGTAAAATATATAACTGTGTTTTGCAAACACTTTTCATTCTCCGTTTCTCCAATTCTCCAAGTCTCCAATTTCTCTGTTTCCACACTCCTCTTGATAAACTCTTATCACTCTCCATTTTTTCCCATTTTTTCCCTATAATATATTCGTTTCGTTTTTCGTTTTTCATTTTTAGCATCGCAGGTGTTCTCATCATCATATCTTAAGTTACATCTATATCATCTATATCGTCTACACGTCACTCAAACTTGTATCTAAAATCCAAACATATGTAAAATGTGTACAATGTAATACATAAAACATATCTACCTTCGACACCATACGAGATACAATAATAATAATAATAATCATCATCAGGAACAGCAACGTATGGAGAGTGTAGATATCTACAATTTACACATACATATGGATTTTATATCAGAAAAAAAATGATGTAGTTACACCATTTTTTAATGGCGTGATGTCTGATGTGGATGTGAATGTGGATGTCGGCTACAACAACAACAACTACAGTAACAGCAACACCTAAGCTCTCGTACCAAAACCTTATACAGAAATTATGTAAATTATACACCATGTTTTATTTAAAAAAATTGTGGATATGATAGAGCATGATATTATATGGATGTGGCATGGTGATGATTACTTGACACTTCTTCCCTTCCCTCACAATCACAATTGACTTGGCTGGCTTTGCCAGATTTGAATTAGAAACTTCAACACATCTTGTAGACTGTGTGAATGTAGACATTTTGTAGACGAGTGTTTGTAAATGTATACATATATGCTGTATTAAACACGTACTCTGTATTCTGTATTATACTATTAAAGAAGAGGAAAGGGTGTTGGTATCAATCTGGTGTGTGTTGCTCATTAAAATCAAGTCGTCTCTTCTCTCAACTCTTATGAAACAGTGCGAAACAAAACAATTTTCACCATTTCTCATATAATTTATATCTTTTACTATAACAGAGCACCAGTATATTTGATATTGGAAACGGGATATTTGATACTTGATATTGGATAAGGATTATGAATTGTCGACGATCGACAATTTCTCACAATATCAAGAAAAACCAAAATACACTACAATCTACATCTACAGCTCAATAATAATAAGAAAAGTACTAGAACAATAGTATAAAATATCATATAATATTGTTTCATCATTTGTGAGTGTTGGACATGTACCTTAACTTCTTTTTGAATTTGGTTCTCTCATAAAGAACTAAAATACAAAAAGAAAAACAGAGTTAGAGAGAAAGACAATAAAAATAAAAACACTTGTTATTTTTATTCTTGTCCAATGTTCCCTCTCCATCTTTGTTGGGCCTTGTGCATTAAAGGTGTGAAATTGACCGAATTATTTTTTCATCATGGAATGTGAAGAGACTAGAGAGAGAGATATAGAGAATCGACCAAGGGCTGTGAGATGTGTGATAGAACTTATCCCCAATTCCCATATAACTCACAAAAAGGATGTCCACTCACGATGCAGCACAAAATACAAAATATTACACATGCTCAATGCTCAAACATGTACATAAACTATAAAATCTGTAATTTATCTATACTTTTGTTCTTTCTAGTTTCGTTAGTTGGGCCCACCAGAAAGCTGAATCAGAAATCAGCGTCAGAAAAGGTGCGGTCCGCACTCCAGTATTTTTATACACATAAAATATAAAACTGGAAATGCTCTATATTCTAAATTCTAAATTGTGTCTAACCCAAAAAACTAGCCATATTTTTCTTATACGTTGAAAATTGGAACAAATACATTAGAAAATAAAATACAACTTTTTTCAATCTTGTCCATGGTTTCCATGGAGAAGTCAGGATTTGTAGTTTTGAAAAACCCTCCTAAGGATAAGTCTGTATTCCAATTTCAAGTCCCACGTACCTTGCATTTTTATATCATCCATGCATGTAGGTTTATAGGTAGAATATGGATACAACAGGCTTGAAATATACCGAAACATTGTTAATTCATCTCTCTATACTTTATATTATGTACATACCAAGTTGTGTACAATATACTTTGTACTTTTTATACCTACATTCACTAGATATATACATAATACATGTGTACATGTATGAGTCTATTCTAGCTGGAGGGTTTGAGTGTCTCCACGATGTTTTGTTTGCGTGATGATTACTCTAATGGAAGACGTTCTTATTCATTCTCTTGCTTTATTTCTTATCCCTTCCACGGTGTGTGTCTGTGTGTGAGAGAGAGAAAGAGAGTTTGTAAAACTCAGAACAAGGTTACTTTGTACTTTATACTCTGAGGAAAGAGACAGTAACAGATAGAAGGAAAGACACAAAAAGAAGAATAAGAAGAAGAACCCTTGGAGGCTTGAAGCGCCACGCTGCCTCCCTCAAAAACTCAAACTCAAACTCAAAAAGTCCAACTCGGTACTCTATATAACTGCCACCAACGACGACGACGAGAATCACCTCACTAGATACTAGATGCTAGATGATTCCACAACAACTTGGACCAACTACCAAGTCAAGTCAAGTCAAGGCAAAGCAAAAGTCTGTATTCTGTGTTTGTGTGTGGGTAAGTTGAACTGGGAAAAAAGAAAAAAGGACTTGTTTTCTATTTCCTCAACTACCAAAACTACCATCACTATCTTTCTTTCCCCTTTTTTCCTCTTATCCTCTAATACAATGCCATTTGTAGTTGAACCAACCAACTTACTTACTCACTTACATCTTCAACTAGGTTCTACATTCTACATTCTACAATCGAGTACAGCATGAAGTCTGCATTCTGCATTCTGTATGAGATGCCATTTACTATTTACCATTTACTCGTCCTTTGTTACACATAGAAACAAGTTGGTAGACAGTAGACAGTTTTATATGCATCTTATGTACAATGTAAAATGTACAGTTTGATATTTGTATCTGTAGCTGTTTTGTACAGCTAACATTCAACATCCAACATCCAACAAATTCAAAGATATGGACAACCCGTGTATTCCTCCTTGAGCAACTCGTGTCTCTGTCTCTGTCTGTTTCTATGACTTTGATTCAAACTCTGACTCAATTCTGAACACTGGAGAGTAAAGAGTAAAACCAAGAACCAAGGCACAGAAGAAGAACAAGAAGAAGAAAAAGAAGAAGAGAACAAGACAGGAGACAAAGTCAGTCGGACCAAATTCAACTCGTTGTGGAATGGAAGCCGGCAGGAGGAATGAAAAATCAAAAAGTTCCATTTGTCCCGTTTCTCTCTCTCTATCAATCTTTCTTTACTTCTTTGCTTCTTTGCTTCTCCTCACTCTTCACCATGTATTTGCTCGTCTTCCTCTTTAAAAGTTCCCTGAAGGAAGTTCTCTGTGTGTATTTACTATTTATTACT
Source organism: Sminthurinus signatus (assembly GCA_019776565.1). Lineage (NCBI taxonomy): Eukaryota > Metazoa > Arthropoda > Collembola > Symphypleona > Katiannidae > Sminthurinus > Sminthurinus signatus. The sequence goes on along the minus strand of JABASP010002664.1, from coordinate 13,705 downwards.
GTGTGCCAAGTTACTCTCTTTCCTTCGCTTTTATCTTCCTAGAGGATCCATCAAGTCCGTTGGATGTTGGATCCATCCGTCCTATCCACAATTATGTATGTGAAAATACATCCACATGGTTTGCAGTTCACAGTCACAGTTCCCAGTTCTCAGTCAAGTCAACTCAAGCTTTTACATCAGTTGAGCAGATACTTAAAATTTCATTTCATTCCTTGGTAAAGAGTAAAGAGGAACACAAGAATTCCTGTACATTTCCTCTTTTCCTTTCCCTTGAACTAAAACCACTGTCAACTCAATTCAACTCAACTCAATTCGTGTGTTGTCACAAATCAATCAATCCATTTTGTACAATGTCTCCACAACCTACAACAACGTCCTCCCAAGTCATAAAAGAGGAAGGACAGAAAACCAAAACAAAAAAAGGCAAAATAACAATAACAAGTCAAAATAGGAAGATCAAACAAATGCTCACAGAAGAAGAAGAAAAGTTGAAAGAAAGGATGACAATGGCGACCTGTGACATTAGAAAATGTCTGGCCTATCTATGTAACAAGTTTACTTGATATTTGATATGAATTCATTTTGCTCCAAATGTTCCCTTTTTCATTACTCTCCTGAACGTTTCTCAATTATCAGTTAAGGACAATAAAGACAGACGCGGTGCAATTCATAATACAACAGTATACTTAAGAGCCGACAAACTCACATTCATTTACTTGGACACTTTTAGTTGTGAATTACTTATTCCAGTTTTCTTATTTCGTTGAAAAAGGAAGAAAATGTGATATCTTTTTGTCAACTTTTCTTCTTATCTATCTTGTTTTTCTCAGAGTTTTTCTTATGTTATCTTATGGCCTCTCCATTTCATACCCATCACACCACACCAGAAAAGATCAGTGATAACAATAAAAGTGTACATTGTACATGTACAAGCTTAAATGCACGATACTTGTACAGCGTATATTGTATGTACATTGTACATGTATTTATTTGTACAGTGTCGTTTTCTGGACAACAATATTACCTTTCTATTATGGTTGTCATTACGTCTTACGTCTTACGCCTCGTCGGAATGAGCTAAGGCAAAGTCCTCAAGAATCACATTGAGATAGACATACACTCTACACTCTACTCTCTACACACTCTTTCTTTCTTTCTTTCTTTCTTTCGCTCCTTTGAAAACAAAACCAAGTACTTAAAATCCACTCAAAATAATGTGCAGTCTCACTTAAGACCAAACAAACACTTGTATCTGCAACAATGCAGACACAAACATAGACTGACAAAACTCCAATACATAACATATATAAAATACAGCATTATATTGTTTACTTCCACCTTCGCCGTCTACATATTACTATTTATTCTAGATTCTGAGCTCAGAGGGCTCAACAGGGCCCATAATAAAAGAAGACAAAAAGAGAGGAAAAGAAGTTTATACATTTGTTTGAAAGATCTTTTAATCTTCATCCAGAGCCTAAAACGTACAAATAGGAAAAATAAATGACATCTTTCTACTCTCTACTCGATACCCGATACATTAGCTCAGCTCTCAAATCTCCAATCTCGAAATACTTGAATACTGAATACAGTACAAATTACAAATGCTCTTAATTCCTATCTATTCCATATAATCTCATCTCGTATCATATCATAGAACACAGAAAAGAACAAATAAGAGAAACTTTTCATCTCTTGAAAAAAAAACCAAACTACCATTAACTCTCAACTCTCCAGAAATTTGTAGTTTGTAATATGTATCTAACTGCTCTCATCCAGGACCTAAAATACAGTTTTTCCAGTATGTGTCCCATAATAATTCTAAAACTATTGTAATACCTCATCCACATTACATTACATTATATTACACTTGGATGTAAACGGAACTGGAGACTGGAAATGAATAGAATTACATGGACACTAATACTTTTTTCTTCTTCTTCTCGCGCCGCTCCATCCTCAACATTGGATTGGATTGGAGTGGATGTAGAATAAAGAATGTACAATTACGATTAGTCCAGAGTTCAGAGTCTGGAGTCTTAAGCAGTTTCCTTTTCGCTTTTCTTTATGTGTGTCAAGGGAAACTGCTGTACAATGTATAAAATGTAGAATGTGCAGTAATGTAATCTAACGTAATGTAATGTAATTCCAACATCCAGTATCTACGACACAAGACACAAGGAACCAAAACAACAAGGAACGAGATGTAAAGTAATGGAACATGGTTGATGAATCTCCTTGATAAGATTCCCCTACACTGTCACACAACACAACAAAACACAACAAAACAACATAAACAAAGTATTATACACCCAGTATATTACATTTCCTTGTACATGTATAAATGTACAAACGCATTTACTAGGAAATTTCACACAGACTAATACAAGCCCAAAGTACAAGTACTACACACGCATTATTTACGCAGGCTCGGCATAATTGATGTGATGAATCTAAACGAAAAAGAAAAAGAAGAAGAAAACGACGACGACGATGTAGAGGAAAAAGATAAATAAATAAATAAAAACATACAATATACCTACCTACAGCAACATTATCAACTATCAACACAATAGTTTTGTCCATAGACCTACACGTTCAGCGTTTGTTCAACTTTAGCAAAAGAATAGAAAAGTATATTATATTCTAGAGAGAAGGAGGAAAAAACATATAATGTCTAATGATAACAATCATAATAATCACAATAATGACAGTTAATTACGGATCCCTATTTTTAGCATTCTGCTACGTTGACATTATTCCCTATTCTATTATATATTATAAGTTGTAATGGTGTACCTTCTATTCATTATTATTACGTATTACGTATTTTATGCACATAGAATTAATACTAAAACCTAAAACAGTACAAACAGTGTTCTGTTTGAATGTACATTGCACACTGTAAACTGTAAGGTAATGTAATGTATCTCAGTGACTCAGTGGGTTAAGAAGGAATCTGATATTCCAGAACTGTATAGTCATCTTCATCCTCACACAATTCTCAATTCTCCTTCTCAATTTTTAGACTTGACGACAAAAACACGAGCACACGAAGGAGACACTGGAAAAGTGTCCATTTGCATAAATATTTGAATGTAATTCAGTGTTATGTCAATGCGGTCTTCTACCACTGTACTTTATTATTATGGCACAAAGAAAGCCCAAGCAGCAAAACACCTCGTCTCGTCTTTGTCTTTGTAATTTTCATTCTTACTTTCATGTTCCTCCTCGACGCCGTCACTATTAATGACCCTAGAGAAATACTTCTCAAAGTCTCAAGACTGGAGACTCCAAGTAAATATATTATGGCTAATGAACTTTTGCAATACACTCACGTTCAATATCTATTTTCATAAGTGTATAACAAAGCTAAAAATAATAATAACAATAATTGTAGGAGGAAATTAAAGCTCACTTCTTTAAAATTCAAATGAGGTTCACAAGAAAAGATAATGAAATTGAGTGTGAGATTTCTAATTTTTTACCTGGGTGAAAATTAAAGATAAGTATTTATGCATGCGGTCAAATCTTTCTCAATGCCAATGTTCATTTAGCTTCTTTATACACACGAAACACGTTCTAGGTTCTAGACATTTGAAATAAAATTTTATTGTCTTTTTTTCAAAGGTAATCAAAAGGACGTGTGTATTGTGTATTTTATATTGTATATATGAATTGTTGGATCATAAAAGGAAAAATGCCGTTAAAAACGGATCCAATTTGTACATAATTTATCTGTATCATAATGATTATTTGTCTTAGCTGGATGATTTTAGTTGGTTTACAAATTCAAATTCAAATTCGAATTCAAGAGCTGAAGAGAATTGAAGAGTACATTTTCCAATTAGAACTGGAACTGCTTCAAAGGGAAAAACTATAGGAATGGAAATGAAAATTAACTTGTCTCATCTATATGAATGTAGGTACAAAATACAAATGTAGTGTGTAGTTTTTGAGCAGAGGTAAGTGAACTTGTTATTTGTTATAATAAATGCAGACTGGAGGCTGTGAGCTCTTGAGTCTTGAGTTGAAATGAAATGTAAATGTAAATGCTGTTTAACACAGACAAGTACATAGATTTCCGCTGTAAACATTAAAGACATAAAATCGATCAACACAGCAGCCAGATCCAATCATCATTTCAATTCAAGTTAACTTCTCGTTATTCCTCAGTTCCTATTTACCATGTACAGCGTACAGTGTACAATGCAGTGCACAGGGTACAGAGATGGAGAGTGGAGATGTGGAGGCAGAGAGACAATGAAATGACGACGTTCAACATTCAAGTAAAATTAAAGTTACAGGTTATAAAGTGAGTTAAGGAATAAAAGAAGGAGGGAAAGAAAGAAAGAAAAAGAAATGGAAAAAAGAGTTAGAGAGGAGAACCGAATTGCCTACACATGCCTATAATAATAATAATGACAATATATCCTTCCTGTAGTTTAAACAGTGAAATGAATACGACAGATATCTACACTGTTTCTCATTCACTCACTCACTCTTTCAGTCTTTGTACTTTGTACTTGAACGTAATATTGTGTGGATTGTGGACTGTGGACTGTGTTAGAGGAACCAGAAACATATTGTTATTGCTGGTAATAATGAAACATTCTTGAGCTGGCAGTAAACAAAAGGAACGCAACATGTTAATGCACACACGGACACGTGTAGACAATAATCTCTCTTCTCTCTTCTCTCAAGTCTCAAGTCAAGTCGAGTCATGGCATGGAACAAGGAACAACCAGCAACCAAGAACAAGGAAAACAGAACGAGATGCATCGTGGAAGCATAAAACCAAGAAGAAAAAGAAGAAGAAGAGATGCCTCTTGATTCTTGATGTACACACACACAGAAGACAGGACGACGGTAGTTATAATAATAATAAAAGTCAGTTTCGTCTCCTCCACATAAATTCCATGATCCAACTCACTCGTATAATATTAATTAAAGGTGCCCTCAAGGAGGCTCAATTCTCATCATAGTCAATTCCAGCAGTGTCAATTCAACTCCTCACTTTTATACACTTGAAAATTGAGAATCGAAAATCAACATCCTTGTATATAAAGTTTCTACATTCCGAATCTCAATATAATATTATATAATTCCATCACTTGAAACTTGGTCAGCTAGATAAAGAGTCGATAAAATTCAAAATTTGGTGACATCAAATCTAATATCATATCTAAAATATGAAATGTTATTAAAAACAGTAACAAGAAAGATTGCTAATAAATTTTCTATGGGATTTTTACCCCCACACACTTTTATATAATGCATAAATTAAAATTAATCCTTATGATTCATTACATTTTACTCTTTTTCTACACAACTAAAACATATGAGATAGACATGATGAGAGACTACCCAAAAGCTTACTAAAGGCAGATAAATAGAAATAACAATAATCATCAGGATAATTACACCATGTTTCTGTCTTTTGTTCATGCAATTTTATCATTCATTTCCCCATTTTTGTTTGTTTGTTTGCGTCATCAGTCGTCACAAGTTTTTGTCAAATGTGGGAAATGTCAAAAGGTAAAAAAGACGAAACTATAATAAATGTAGTACAAACAAAACGCCAAATAATTTTTCTATTTCCATGTACTCAATAATAATAATAATTACAATTATATGAAAGGACGAGTATGACAAAAGCCCATTCGTAATTCGTAAAGAGAAAAGACAATGAGTGTCTCCTGTCTGACAAAATGAAAGTGAACCTGACATTGCATGACACTGGGAGCTGTGAGCTGTGAGGTGAGTGACGACTGACGAGTGCCGAGTGTGACGAGACGAGAGAGACGGTAGGCCACACAAATGTCTGTATTTAACTCCAAATGATTACACAACTTTTATTCGTATATTATGTGTATGTGCAGAGCATGTAGAATGTAATACATTTATTTGAGTATTACAGAAATCGAATAAAATACTAGTGCTGAATGAAGTATCAGTAGTTTCTTTTACATATATTGAATACATGAATTGGCATGGTATTTTTTCACTTACTCCTTTTTACTTTCTCTCTCACGCTCTTTCTCTGTCATTTCACCTGTGTCCAGGAAATATATTATGGACATGCACATTAATATGGATTTGGCATGCAAACTTTCCACGTTCACCTTTCTCCATGAGATGATCCATGGACATGGAATTCCCATTTCCATTATCATGGAACAAAATAAGAAATAAATATGATTCCATTTCCTTGATTTTGATTCCGAAGTGTCTACAGACTAGATTCAAGAATCTAGATAGAATCTGCGCGTCATGTATCTGTATCTACAATATCTTGACATTAGATATTAGACATTAAATTTTAGATATAACACGCAGACTGAAGACTTTAATCTATTGGAAAAAGGGAAAGAAAGAGGGGTAGTTTATCTGTCTCTGTTGATTTGTAAATTCCAAATTCCCTACCTCTACATTACACTCGGCTGTCGTAAATATTATAGATATAAATATATTAAGCTATAAAAAGCCTTGACTTTATCATGGGAAGAAACGGTTAAATGCTGAATACTATCTGTAACCATCAATATTAATATTAACCTCATCATGCCATCATCATTATCATCATCCTCACCATTCACCATTCTTCTTCTGGTATCAAAATTGTGTAGGTATCTGAAATGTGCACGAGATGGATGGAAAATGGATAGAAGGCGAAAGTTTCATGCTTTTAATGTTCACTGTTCAGTGCTCAGTGTACATTGTACATTGTGCATGTGTAGTTACTCTGTTTTCTGGATATTTGAAAGCTGAGACTCAGAGTTGCAGTGTTGTCTATTGTCTATTGTGTGCACTGTGCACACTCGCATTCTCATGCTATGGGACTGTTAGCTGGAGCCATTTGTTAAATATTTAATGATTTAATTAAAAATGTATGCAGTTCAGGGTTCAGTGGTTTTTAGCTACCTCATGCCTCAAGCCTAAAGTCTGATGCATGTTCAATGTTCATCTTTCTCTTTTTCCTCTGCTTTCTTTTTCCACTGTACACTGTACACAGTACATAGATGCACAAACTACAAACGACAAATTACAAACACTAGAGTGTACTTTCTCCTTTCTACTTATTTTCCTTTTATTTCCTACTTTCTTTATCTTTTATCTTTTTGTACTGTTTTTACTAATCAAGTTGGTGATGAAAGTAGAAGTAGAAGTAGAACTGAGAGTTGATTGAAATATTATACAACCAAAGAACTAAAATACACGCAATACAATGCCTAATTCATCCTTCATCAAATATCAAACACAATTACAGAGATAAGATAAGATAGTAAAAAGAGTGGTAAAAGTCAGAACTTGACACTTTTACTCCTGCTTTCTTCTTGTAAAGTACGAAACCAAGGAACAAACGAACATTCCATCGATATTATATTTCGTATTTATTTAATTTACGCATTTATCTTTTACCTATCCATGGAACAAGAAACCCAAACACTTTCGAATTATTACTAGTAAATTCTCACTATTTGGTATTTGGTATTTGGATATCTCACGCTCTTGATCTACAGTCTACAATCTAGAGTCTGCACTGTATTCAGATTTCACTTGGAGCCAGCCAAACTACAAAAGATATTAACCATGCAAATACAAGTGTTTCTCATACATGATTTACATGATAAACTTGGGAGGTTCAGTGTCTAGTGCACACTAATGAACTAAGGAAGGGGTGTTCATTGTTCAACCCTCCTTGAAAATGAATGAATATTCCTGTCAAAAAATAATGACAGGACATATTCTATTATTCTTACAAACAAACACACGAGTAAAAGTGAAAGAATAACTAAATGAATAAATAAGAAGCACAACATTCTAGATTCTAGAGTTTTACAAGTTTGAGGAAATACGTATGTAAAGGTGGAATAAAATACAAGAGACAAATTTGAAATTTCTCCCTCTTTCTTCTTAGCTTTTCTTTCAAAATGAAAACAGACAGACGGAAAGTCTAATGGTAGATCTAAGAAAGAGGAGCAATAAACAGGGAAAGGGGATAAAGTCAAAGACAAAGACAGAGTCAAAGTGGAGGAGTAAAAGGACTATACAGCATACAGGGTCAAAACACACATGAGGTGGAAGAGGGATTACTTTGAAACGAAGAGAAATTTCCACATGTGAGTTTGGGAGGTGCATTTTGTACTTTGGTGTTCTAATACATTTTCATCATGTTGTGTGTTGTGTGCATCCAGATACGGTTCCAGAGCCAGATTCAGCACCAAGATGCAACTCGGATCTTCCAACACCCAGGAGTCATTGAGTTTACATAAGAGTGTGCATTGTGCACAAGACGATGTCAAATCCACAACGAGTGCAAAGAAGAAGACGACGACAAAGAAGAAGAAGGGGGAAGGACGAAAGGCTCAACTCTGGATTTTACATTTGACACACACACACACACGTTTTCCACATATCACGTACAACGTACAAATGCACATTGTACAAAAGTATCAGTGTTCTCCAAATAGGAATCTTTATAGCTTGTACAGTTTTTGGTGGATTTGAGATTCTCTCTCTTCATTCTCCATTGACTGACTCGATCCACACAAATGCACACAGATTCAAATCCACATAAATGTATGTGAATATGTAGCTAAAATCCTACATTCTACACTCTACATCCGACATCCTCCACACAATCCTCCACTTGTTCTTGTTCTCTGGGTGATTCTGTTTGGATTCTGGATGTTGGATGTTTCAGCGCGGGAAGGAGAGGGAAGAAAGGAAACTATTGTGAAATTAATCTTGTTGATAATGCAAGCAATTCATTCACTTGTCTCGACTCTCGGTTCTCCAGTCTACAGTAGAATTTGGACAGGGAGATGGATACCTAATGGAAATTTCGGAATAGCATCTGAATTCAGAATACATGTATCTAATATCTAGTGTCTAGTGTCTAGTATCTAGTATCTAAAATCTAGAATCTGGAATCCAGAATCTAGTCTATCTCCTGTCTTCTCTCCTCTTCTCCCTCTGGAGAAACCATGTGGTTTCTGCATCTTTTATTTCTCCACTATTCCTGTGCATTTTCCTCATGTGCTCACATGTACACATTACATGGATATTTGTCTGATTCTGATTCTGATTCCTCAGTCAGTAGTCTGTAGTCAGTTGATGTAGCCAGCCCCAAGCATCAACCATGTATACTGTCTGCTGGTCCCTGCTCACACACTCTTACACTCAGAAACACACATTTGGATTTCGGATTCTAGAATCTAGATTCTGGATTCTGGATTCGGAATGACATGACATGAAGGAACCTCGGAACCGGAATAAAACGACGTTTCTTGGACATTTGTGGCGGGGACCAAAAAACATCCCAGAAAATACCCATAGTCAAATAGTCAAATACTCTGTGCTTGTACAGCTATACACTTTACTTGTATATAGTATATAGTTTCTAGATAATTCAAGTTCAGCCAGAAACTGGTAGAGTAAAATTACATTCACACTGTATACAAAATACAAGCATATCTACTTGTACAAAACATATATCACATTAGAAGGGCTATGGTCGATTTTCCTCATTTTCCATCCCATAAGATTCGACATTCGACATTCGACGTTCAAGATACACGGACTTTCCCATTCTGTTACTATTACTTACTTTTCTCTTTCTCTTTCTCTCTCTTGTTTTCCACTTCCTCCTCCTTTGAATACTTTTGTACTTTGTGATTTGATAGCCGGAATCCAGAAAGAGTGAATGAGGGTAAGACGACGGATTACTCAATACAGAAAATAACAGTACAATTGAGTATATTCCAACTGCGCCCTTTTCTTTCCCTCTCTTATTTTATTTCTTCATGTATAATAAGATACGCTATGGCCTGGTCTGGTGTGATGTAATGTGATACTGTTCTCTATTTTGACCACCCCAGCACAAATTTCCATATATATGGACTGGCTGCAAAAGGGAGTCACTTTCAGAATCGAATAAAGAAACAGAAAAAGGGAAAAAAGAAGAAGAGGAAAAGGCACATATGCGATCCAATTCCAATACCAATTCCGATTCCGATTCCACAATCCATACACTCCTACTCTTTCTCCTACTCCTACTCCTACTCACACTTGCATGACATGAGACATGAGACATCAGATATGCAAGGACATGGAGGAATAAAACAGAGGGAGAAGACGGAGGAGCAAAGACAGAAAGCCACCATGAGGCAATTGCAATTGCGGCTTCCTTCTAGTTGGAACTTGGAAGTTGGAATCGTGTCACAACAGCAGTCAGTGAAAGTATATCATGACAATATTATAATATGCACCACCAACCACCAGTTTGTGTGCCAGTGGAAAGTGTATAAATGTTGAAGGAAAAGAAGGAAAAGAATCCAAATCCAAGTTGAAATAACTGAAAAAAAAAACTATGTTCACTTTCTACTTTCTGCATTTCTACATTTCTTGATATTATGTGAGCAACGCACAATGTATAGTGTACAGTGTACAGTACAAAATATACAGTAGTGTAGTGAACTGGAGTTGGAAATTCAGTTTTGGTGGAGGGTTGACAAGAAGCCAAGGAGGGCGTGTGAAATGGAATCTATGATATTCTACTCCCGGTATCATCCATGTAAAGTTATGTGTGGCTTCGCATCTTTTCTCCACAAGCATATATACATAAGTATGTGTCATATGTTGTATATACTTTGGTGTATGACGAATGAAATATATTAGGTACTGTAATGTAATAATATATGAGGTGCCTTCCAAATCTCACTCTGTATCTGGAATCTGAAATCTGAAATCTAGAATCTACAATTTATAAACTGACTTTCCCACAACCAACATACAGAATACAGAATACAGAACAAAGTATCCTGTGCATATATACACATTTTTAGAAAAAAGCTATCACACCATCATCCAATCATATTCTGGCATAGGAGGAAAAAATGGCAGAGGCTGTGCTGTGATTCTGATTCTGAATCTGGAATCTGAATTGGGAACCAGATTTAAAAATATGTATCTAACGTCTAACATAAGTACTCTACTTTATACTTTATACCAGTTACAGTCCATGCTCCAGTTCCAGTTTTTCACCGCAAGTTTCATCCTGATACATGATATACAATTCTTACATGGATTCATATCTATATTCATATTCATATCCAAAGAAATACTGTAAACTGTAAATATACTGGAGAATTTCCACTTTCCACTCCTCTGCCACAATTTTGCCTCGTTGGCCCCACAAGGGAAATTCCAAATTTTGTATCTCTCAACTCTCAACTCTCCACATTCCCAATTCTATTACATACTACATGTTACACATAGTACATACTACATACTACACAGAGTGTAAAGTTTAGAGTGTATACGGTGATGGTGATGGGAGAGGTGATGGTCTCAGCAAAAGTCACAAGTCACAAGTCACATCTTTATGAAAACTTGGAGCTCGCAGCCATTTAACTCCCGATCCCAATCCCTTCCCTCCAATATGCACCACATTATTCTTCATTCTACATAGAAAATAAATAGATAAGTAGCTTCTCCATTCTCCAGTCTACAGTCTGTATTTTATATTCATTTTCTACATGTACATACAGTAGAATTGCTGAGAGCTCTCGTATGCAAAATTAGTTGTATCATTCATGAATTTGATTTGAAATCATAAGTCTCTCCATCATCTTAGATATTACATACATTCTTCTTGTACACTTTACACTGCATGTACAATGTACAACTAGGCAATGTATTACACTCTATAATATTATACTACAGATATGATGAAGATGAAGATGATAATATTCAACGCCCCCAGTGCAAAGTCCAAAGTGTATTAATTCAACATGGGTTCTAAATTCTGGTCCAGAGTTTACAAAGTTTACTCTTTGTGTCAGGTTTCCGGGGTCTGTTTGTGTGCCTGTCCTTCTCTCTCACTCTTATTCACCCTGGAATATAAATTCCAAGTATTCCAAAATTCTCAACTAAAGTAAATATATTAATACAGTGTTAAGAGTGGAGGATGGAAGAGGAATATAAATGCATATTATACATGTATTTATTATGTAGGTAACTGGAGGAAGAGAGATAATTTTACCGGGTATCTCCGGTTTTCTGTACACATTTTCTGTACACATATAAGTATGTACAATGTACAATACACTATTACGCAGCACAAGGACTCTGGCTGTAGTTTGCGTTGTAAAGCTAAAAGGCCAAGTCAACAACAAAAACAACATTAAAACTGTAGAAACGACCGGAAAACTAATATTCTAATACTGGCCTCAAGTCTTTTAGCTCCCTCAATTTACAATTTGGAATTTTCATTCATTCAGTTACTCCTTCAACTCCTACATGTAAAATATAAACACATTTACCTAGTAAAATAATATCTCTCCACATTACACATATTATACACTCACATTGTGATTAACTCTATTATTTTCCGTAATAAACATGTTATGGTTTTAATTTGAATTGGCGCAAGAGGAGAGAAGAGTATCAAGCACCAAGCATCAATTGCAAATATACATTATACATGTACAATGTACAAAGTACCAAGTTACGATACTTTACATCCTCCTTTATTTTATTTTATTTTACGCAATAACACAAGAAAAGACTGGGAAAGTTTGACTTTGACTTTTCATCTCTCTTCCTTTCTCTTTGTCCTTCCGGTGAACGATGAACGGTGAACAGTGAACGGGCAATGTATGCATACATATAAACATAATAATAATAATAGTAATAATCAGACCGATGATGAGGCCGAGGCAAAATAATACTATATACAAAAGTTGCCATGATGATGAAAAGTACAGACATATTCGTAATATCGTACATGTAGGAAATTACGGGAAGGAAAGTAATAGAAAGAAGACGAACAACTTGAGGAAAAACCCACTCACTCACTCATGGAAATTCCTCTCATTTTTGTTCTTTATGTATGTACGTATGTAGTAATGTAGTATACATTTGTTCTGCAAAAACTATTCACTTGCAAGTTTTCAACGCTCTTCCCATTTCCAGTTATAGTTCAACTTCTACTTCCAGTTTGAGCCATATCCTGACAAAATCTATAAGCACAAGAGAAACAAAATATTGTTTGTGCAAGCTGAAAGTGACTTCCGCCCTACTTGACGGTAGTTTTTGTCCATCTCTTTCACCTATCCATCTTCCCCTTTCCTTTCCTCTCCTTTCTTTTCCTCCGTTAGTTCTCTCCGTCTCACTTCCGCATTTAATGCACAGAATCTCTACGCTCTGCACTGAACACAGTACAAAACTACCGACGGAACATTTCTCTTGATCCTTGCGTCTGAAGGAAAATGAGTAACATGGCAACGGCTTAGTATGAGAAGAAATCCATATTCGCACAAAAACATATAGTTATAAAATATACACAGGTACATGGTACATATTTGCGAATCTATCTCAAGTCTCAAGTAGACTTGCAAAAGACATTTTAGCAAAAAAATGTCCTTCTTCTTCTTCAGCTTTTCCTTTCACTTTCTTGGTTCAATTCTGAACTCGGCTGAACTCAGCTCTACTTTTCTCTTCAGGATTTTCACGGGACTCCTTCAGGATATCTGGAGGATGAGTACAGAGTACGGAAACCGGAGGTAGTGCTCTACGATTATGTATTGCAGATACAGAATACAGAATAAAAGTACACATACCGTCATTGCGCGAACATTTACCCATGGGTAACTATTCAAAACTTGGTATGTACACAATGCTTTAGTGAATAGGGGGG